>APFE031627993.1:3327-50980 GCA_000404065.3 Pinus taeda | reverse complement strand
ATCAATCCTTTCTTCAGTTGACAAAGGAATTCAATGAGAATGCTTTTGTTCATCAAGAATTCGAAGCTTTGCAGCAGTCGAGCAGATCAGGTGAGGATGGGCTACATGTAGGTTTCCGTCAGTCGAGCCAAGGCATCAAGGGGAAATCGCTCGCTATGGAGCCGGTTCTATTTGGACGTTTAGAGGACATAGTAAATTTTGTAACAAGTTCTGAGAAGAGAGGTGAAAAGAGGACAGGAAGGGTTTCAGCGGTGACAAGGGCCTCCATTGCAAAAGAGCACGACACCTCAAAGGGTAACGAAGGACGGCTTGAAGCTCAGGTCAGAGTTTCTATTGAATTTCAAAAGGCCTCTACTGAAGACGCTCTGAGATCTCAGGTAATTCATCAATCCCCTGTCGAACCTATCCGAGACTCCTTTGGTTTTTAGATCCCAGCCAGCCTCGCGCCTGGGCTCCCCCAAGCAAACCCTAGTGTGGAAGAACAAGATAGGATAGGCTTAAGCAAGGAGACAAGGGAGGAAGACGCCAGGGGAAGGAAAAAAGGGGAGAAGAGGAAAAAGCAAAGACCAATATGCCAGCAGGACTTGGAAGGGAATCTAGTGCTGGGTATGGACGTGAGTATCGAAGAAGCCTTGGAGGTGGCAGACTGTACAGCGGTTGACAGGGCGAGAGGGAAGAAATTCTCTTCTAGCTTCATCCAAGCCTGGGGAGAACAGAATTGGCACATCGATCAAGCAAGGGTTTTCGAAGTTTCAACCCTTGCAAAGGGATGGTTTATGGTACGCTTTGAGAACAAAGAGGTGGCTGACTGGGTGGTTGGGAGGAATTGGGCTTTTGGGAACATTTCTGTTATTATGAAAAAATGGACTCCCCTGTTCGATGCTGTCCATGAAAAAACGAATGTTTTCCCGGTTTGGGTAAGGGCACCAGGTCTGCCTCTGTTCTTATGGGTTGAATTAGTCTTTAAAGCAATAGGAAAGAGATTGGGTACCTTCCTGGAAGCAGATATGTCGTTCTTAGAAACTCGGAACAAGGCTATGGAGCGGATTTTAGTCAGTCTAAACTCTAGCAAAGGACTCACTAAGAAGATAAACCTGCAATATAAAAATTTAGTATTTGAACAGATATTGGATTACGAATATTTTCCATTTAGGTGCCATAGATGCCACGAATATGGTCATCTGGCTAATGAATGCCCCTTAGGCAGGCGAAGGCGGCGTTTCCAGAGGTCATCTACACAATCAGAGAGGGTTTATAGTCACAATCATCTTCCTCAGGGGTATGAGGCTCCAGCAGAACAGATAGTTGAAGAAATGGAGACAGAGGTCCATCTGGAAGGCCAGCTTCCGGAAGCAGCACAACAGGCCCCCTTGTCGAGTGGTGTAGACAAAGAACCGGAATTGGAGATTGCCAAAGAAAAAGTGGAGATCTCTTGGGGGTCGGTACCTTCTCAAAAGCCTACCGAAAGCGAAGGAGCAATGGGTATGTGTTTAGATTCAATCTCCCCTCCTATTCTTAATTTTGAATCAATTGAAGTTTGCATGGGCTCGAAGTCTCCTTGTAATAATTTCATCTCTAATAATAATGAAAGCATTAAAATTCATGATGAAACCACTGTGGAAACCGGCATATAAGACATCTCGGCTGCAATGCCCTCCCTTGATCTGAATTATGAAGGTGTTTCTCTTGATCCAGCCCCCTCGGCCATTCTCCCATCCTATCCATACAACCTCAGATCCCTCGATAGCAAGCCTGTTACCTTAGCTCCTCCCCCAAAGCCAAAAAAGGAAAAAAAGAGGTCGGAAATCTAACCTTTCCATGGCACAGATAAAAGCAAAGTTCGATGTAGCAGATGGGAAACAACAGTCTATCACTGGGGCTCTTAGAGCGGTGCAGGCCCCTGAAGATGTTGTGAAATGATCGTGACCTCATGGAATTGTAGGGTTTTAGCCAGTAAACCCAAAAAACTGGCCCTGAGGGAGATGGTTCAAAACTCAAAAATAGATATTCTCTTTCTTCAGGAGACGCTAGGGAATGGAGCAGAAGTGGAGACTATGTTAAATGCCCTGCTTCAAGGCTGGAAATTCTTAGCAATTGACTCAGATGGACACTAGGGGTCTGGCAGTAGGCTACAGGGAAGGAAGAATCAAGGTTTAGAATTAGTGGGGGATGAAGCAGGTGATGGGAATGGAAATCCAGTCCCCACATTTTGCTTTTCCCTTAACCATCTGCAATGCTTATGGCCCCTGTCAAGATAGGGTGGTTTTCTGGAATGAGTTGATGTCAAAATCTTTGTTGAAGGGCAAAAACTTGGTGTTGGGAGGGGATTTAAATTTCTCAATAGGAAGAGCGGAGGCATGGGGTCCATAGCCTAGGGAAGATCCTCTGTCGGATTTATTCCTAAATATGTTATCTGTTAACAAACTAATAGATATTAATTTGATCAAGCTAAAGCCGACCTGGAGAAACAGGAGAGCAGGAGATGCTAGAGTGGCAAAAAGACTGGACCTTTTCCTCATCAACTAAGAATTAGCCTCACGATCCCTATGTTTTGGCAATGGATTGAAGAAGGAAGGTCCTCATATCACTTCCGAGTTTACTTAGAATTCTCCATTCCTCCTCCAAATCCACCCGCTCCTTTTAAGTTCAATGCCTCCTCGTTACAAGATGTTTCCTTTAACAATATTTTCAAGGAAACATGGAGACATCTTGAAATCAGTGCCACTAAGGACAAAGGTTTTCTGTTCATGGAAAATATCAAAAGATTGAAGAAAGCTACCATAACCTTGGTGAGGGCCAGGAAGGAAGCCCAGAACAAGGATTTTAACAGGATAAGTGAGGAGCTAAAAAAGCTGGAAAGCATAGAGGAGGATGGATATGCTTCTGAGGCTTCAAAATATAGGATTCTTCACCTTGAGAAACTCAAGAATCAAATTCTTCTCGCAAAAGAAGAGGAGTGGAGACTCAAGAACAAAGCAATCTAGTTAAAAGCTGGAGATGAAAACACTAGCTTTTTCCACAATTATGCAAAAGGGAGGAAGTCTACAAATATCTGGACCCTTAAAAACTAAGAAGGAAGGGAGGTGTAGACTTTTAACTCTTTGTCCGATTTAGGACAAAGGCACTTCCAAAATCTTTTTACAGATTCAGGAGAGGCTACTATTGCTGAGGTAATCAAGACAGCCCAATGTTTCTCAAGGTTTCTCTAGGAGGAAGAAGCGGAGGATCTATCTTGCCCGGTAACAAAGGAGGAAGTAGAATTAACTATTAAATCCATGGCAAAAGAAAAAAGTCCTGGGCGGTATGGATGGTCCATTGAACTTTTCCTCCATTTCTTTGACTTGATAGGAGCATAAATCACTAAAGTAGTAGAGGAATCCAGGAAGAAAGGTGAGGTCTATAGCCTTTTAATGCTACTTTTATAGCTCTCATTCCAAAGAAGGAAGTTCATGAAAGTTTTGAGGATTTCAGGCCAATTTCTCTTTGTAACATTATTTACAAGATCATTCCAAAGGTGATAGCTAACAAAATCAAACCAATTTTGTAGCGGCACATTTCAATGGAGCAATTTGGTTTCTTGACTAGAAGACAAATTCATGAAGCCATTGGTGTTGCTTAGGAGGTTATGCATAGTGTCAGACAGAAGAACAAGAAGGGTGATGTTATAAAAATTGAGTTATCAAAAGCATATGACAGAATAAACTAGTTATACATCTGGCTGCTCTTAACTCACTTAGGTTTTAAATCAGATTTCATGAGCTGGATCATGGGATGTATCACAAATGTTAGTTATGCAATTCTTATCAATGGAGCAGCTTCTCCTTTCTTTAAAGGACAAAGGGGCCTGAGGCACGAGTGCCTCTTGTCCCCTCTTCTTTTCCTTTTAGTTGAAGAAGGTTTAAGCCAGTTGATCCACAAGGCCAGAAGGGAGGGGAAGGTAAAAGGTATTGAAGTAGCAATCAATTTATATATCTCTCATCCCCTTTTTGTTGATGATATCTTGATTTTCACAAATGGAGAGTCAAATGAAATTAAGGAATTAAAAATCATTCTAGATCTGTTTTTCTGAAAGCAACCTGAATGCAGATAAATTCCATGAAATCCCAGCTGATAATGGCAGGAGTAGTAAGACAAGGGAGGGCTCAGCTTCAATCCCTCTTTCCCTTCTAGCCTAGTACTTTGGAACATCCTTTCAAGTACAAAGGTTTCTAGTTAAAACCAAATGCATACAAGAAAGAGGATTGGAATTGGCTGATTGCAAAGATAGAAACCAGAATCTCTCATTGGAGTTTCAAATGGCTCTCTAGAGCTGGGAGATTGACCCTTATAAAATCAGTGCTTCTGGCCATTACAGTCTACTGGGTGACATTAACATGGGTTCTCAAAGGCATCTTGGAGAAAATCAAAAGAATTTGTACCAGATTCTTGTGGGATGGCACAAAGGAAAGTCCTGTGATCCCATGGGTGGCATGGGATAAAGTGGCAAGGCCAAAGGATTGGGGAGGATGGGGGATAAAAAGTCTCCCTGATTTCAGTCTCTCTTTGGCAGCAAAATCAGGATGGAGACTTATAAAGATGGAAAATTTATGGACTAGAGTGGTGAAAAGAAAATATATAGACCCAGTTCCTTTCGAAGATTGGATCAGAAACCCTGTCAAGAATAAGAAGAATGTCTCAGGGATATGGAGGGAAAAGGTGGAATCCTTCAAGGTAATTGAACAAGGATTGGCATGGAAGATTGGGAATGGCAGGAACCTGAAGATAGGGAAGGACCCTTGGATAGGATGCAATGAAAATTATGCCTTATCACCTAGTTTAATCAGACACTTAGAAGGCAAGAACAATCTCTCCTTAGATCAGGTTGAAAAGGCGGGTCAATCAACCATGTGGGGACATGCATGGAAAGACGTGGAAGACCTAGAGCTGGATCAAAGGTGGTGGAAGGAATGGAATTCAGTCACCCAAGAACTCCCAGCTCAAATCTCAGGCTAAAAGACAGACGGGATTTGGTTATATGGGCGCACCCAGAAACTGGAGATTATTCTCCAAAAGATGGATACAAGTTTATTTTGTCTAGGAAGGGATGGGGAGATCCAGAATGGTGGTCTAAGCATATTTGGAAGCTCAAATGTCTGGCCAAGGCCAAACTTTTTTTCTGGTTTGAACAGTAGAGATCTAAGGAGCATATAAGTCATTAAAGACATCTGAAATAATCATTAAAGACACTTTGGATGATACTGGCCTCTTCAACCAGTTATGTTGATACTGGCCTCCTCAACCAGTTATGCTAATAAGACTTACATTGAAATAGTTATATTTATATGATATAAAATAGTAATTCAAAACTATTTTTATAGTGGTATCTAATGTTTCCGAATTAGTTAGGAAGGCAATGTTACGTAAATTAGATTAGCTATAGTTATTTAGGCAAAAGGGCATGGACCAAAGGATTTAATGCTTCCAAATTAGATCTTGTATCTATGGTGACTCTTCACTGGTCATATTTGCAGATGAGGAGAACCCAAAAAAAAAGTGACATTGCATACCTATTGTGGGAGAGACCGACGACACTAAAGCAGCAGTACAGGTGACATCTGGCATGGCAGTAAAAACCTCTAATCCCTGATCCATACGCTTGCGCTGTAGACTAGTGTTCGAATCGCTGGGCTAGCTCTTCCAGGAATGTGCAGCGTATAAATTCTATGTAATAACAAAGAAAGAACAATGCACTATTCAGACAATGCGCTATTCGCTAGAATACGACGCTACTTCTCTTCGAAACAGAATGGTGGAGAATGTATGGTCAGAGCGTCTCTTGTCCGTTACTTGTTTGGATTTTTTTGGTCAAACATCCATTTAAAATGAGGCAATGAGAACAAGGATTCTCAAAGCCGGGATATAGGGTTAGAGTCTCGATGCTCAAAGTAGAGAGAGTCAAACTTTATTTCAGTTAGGATGGGGCGTGTTGAGTTTCGTTTAATACTGGTAACAAGTATTTTGAGTCCCGATGTTGGGCTTACCCTGGGTTAAAAAATTGATTTCCATTTCAAATAATATAATAAAATAATAAAGGATAAATTATTTTCCGTGAACTAATTGTCCGTTACTTGTTACGCACGTCATTTTCGGATTTTTCTGGTCAAACATCCATATAAAATGGGGCAATGAGAACAAGGATTCTCAACGCCGGGATATAGGGTTAGAGTCCCGATGCTCAAAGTACAGAGTCAAATTTAATTTCAGTTAGGATGGTAACAAGTATTTTGAGTTTCGTTTAATACTGGCAACAAGTATTTTGAGTCCCGATGTTGGGCTTACCCTGGGTTAATAATTAAAGAAAAATTAATATTTCTTTTTGGTTGTATATTGAAATGATGTAATTTGTTTGATTATTATATGTAAAAAAAACCACGATTCAGCGTCGTTTTTAATTATGGATAATTAAATATTAATTAATTATTTTTATCAAAATATACTATATAATTATTGTTAATATTTATAAATAACTTGCTCTTTTTGTTATTAGTATCTATGTGATTGTGGAGTTAGTTTGTAGTTGTGAATCCATGATTTTAGGTGGGTGGGAAACTATGTTGTTTGTAAATTAGAATAGATATTTTTATTAGTCAATTAATAATTCAGAAATTTTCTATTAATAATTATAATATATTATTATATTTTAAAAAAAGTATATCAATTTTTTTTATTACATCATATATGATAAAAGTAATAATAAAATTATAACTTATGAGGAGTCAAATAGAGAGAATTTTCAAAGTTTGTTGAAGGAAAGTAATGGAGCCTTAAAAGATATTTTAAGAGGGAATTGAAAATAGAGAATTAAAAATTGATTTCCATTTCAAATAATATTTTTTTAATAAAATAATAAAGGATAAATTATTTTGACAGTTTCTAAGCCCATGGATGATGGTTACTCATGCCAAGTTAGACATTTTTGGGTTCACATTACCTAAAAATCTATATATTTATATATAAACTATTAATATTTAAAGATGTTAAGTTTGAAAACTAAATGTTCCATACCCTTACATTAAATTTTATTAATCTAAGGGTTTGGATCATTAAATTGTTGTATTTTAATTGTTGTATGGTTTGAAAGTTTTTTAAACATATTTTTATGTTAGATTTGTCCATAATCATGTAAGAATTTGTTAGAATCTCTAATTTCATCTATGAAATTTGCACAATCTAAAGGTGTCAAGTAGTAGAATCCATTTGTCTATTCAAAAACATATTTTAAATAAAATAAAATATAATTTGACTGAAAAATATTTTACGAAATATCTATTATCAATTTTCCAAAACATAAAATATTTAGGTCATCACATTGGGGAGGACATTGGGAATGTCGAATTTGAATTCTAATATTGAATGTTAAAATATTGAGATTAATAACAAAATATTTTAATTTGCAGAATTTAAGTTTATTTTAGTAATATTTATAATTTAAGTTTATTTTAATAATATTTATAATTATTTTAAATGAAAATATTGAAATTGAAATTTTATAAATATTTTAATAATTTATTAATAATTAATAATAATATATTAATTTCTATAAAGAAATAATTTAATTTATAATAAATTATACAATTTATTAATCATTAATGGTTGTATATTAAACTTTCAATAAATAATAATGAACTAATAGGTTTCATAAATGTGGGCTTAAATGATCTTTTCTTTTTTTTCCTTAGAAGCTTAGTTTATACAATAGATTAAATGACTTTTTAGCATTTTTTCTAACTAATTTTTATCACAATTTGAGAGATATTTCTTAAAACTTGAGTTTAAGTATTTTAATCTATAGTATCCAAGTGTTCCAAGAATTTCTCACTTGCATAATCCATTCACACATTGAAAAATGTATTTTAAAACAACCAAATATAATTTTACTTGAAATTATACTATTAGATTCACCATTAGAGTACACCATTTTAAAATATTTAAATTATGATATTTTAAATTAATTAATTACATAAAATTATATTTTTAAAATATCATATATATATATATTTATATTATATATATATATTTGTATTTTATGAATAAAATCGTCTCATTAAATTATAAAGGCTATTTTTTATGATTAAAGAAAATATTGTGTTTTATATAACTACCTATAAATTAATAAAACTAAAATAAATAGATAAAACCATGTAGTCTAGCTAGTAGACTAAGTGGTTGCTTCTCCAATATTTTTCTTCTAGATTTTACTCACAATAAAGTAGAAATTTTTAAGAATCATAAGTTTAGGTTATTTAATTTGCAAAGTTTGAGTACATCATGAATTTTGTATGGTGTTGAATCCGTTTATATACCTAATATTTCATTTTAAACAATGAGAGCGTAGTCTAATAGATAAATGAAGTTGTCATTTTCAATGCACCTTTTCTCTTCAATTCTGCCAAAAAATCAAATAGATATATTCAAGAATAGTATGTTTAAGTTGTTTAACTTGAAAATTAGTCTAAATATTTAGTTTTTTTTTAATGGTAATAAATCCATTTATATAAAAAAATCCACCTTCAACAAAAAGGAATAACAATGTTTCTCAAATAATGTTTCCAAATTCCAACTATAAAAGCCATTTGTACCCTAGCATATCCAAACTTGTGTTATGCTACTTAGTAGATTACTCATTTGACCCCCTCTCCACATTTTCTCGTTGCGGAGTGCCAAAATGTAAAGTGTGAGAAAGTGTTTCCACCCTTAGTTTATATAATTTGCATCGGCTTTATGAGGTCCACCCTTGGTCGGAAGACCATGGGATTATATAAAAAGGGATGTCTTAGAAGAGTCTAAGGAAATATTTAGTTCATAGTTGATGTTGATGAATGTAATGGTTCTGTGAGAGCTAAGAGCAAAGAATCTTAGTGTGGGAGAGAGGCTCTACACCTCTATGCGGAGAGGCCTAGGGTTGAAATCTATAGATGAGGGCGTAGACCCTTGTAGCTTTGTGAACACGGTAGTTATAGTGTGTAAAGGAGATCTGAACATCAATAAAAAGAATTATTTTGGAATTACTTATGTATGAACTATTTTACTTCTATTATGAATGCATTCGATTATGTTATGTTGAATACTAGGTTTATGATTTGATATTGTATTGATGTTTGAATCTATGTGTTTTACTTTGTTATATGAATGCAGGTAAGAATATTTGTTTTTGCATAGATAATTGTAATGCATGGGGAAGTCATCCACTACTTAAGCTAATTTGGGTAAATACAATAGTAAGAGTAATTATAGAGGCGTATAAGTGTCCAACTTGCCTATTTAGGGTAATCGAAGGAAGATCGCAGACCTTCACGAATGTCTTCAAGCCGAATAAGAAAAGTATATGGATAAGCCCTAAATAGCTTATCCATGTGTGTGAAGGAAGGATTAGGGTGTAAAACGACATCACTACCATCTGAGGGTGTGGAAACTTGGATTTTTAATCCCCCGATACTACTTCGGGTGAGACTTCAGTCCATGCTCCATGGATTGATGTCGAAACAGTGAGTAGTGTACGGATTGTCTTGGCTAATTAATGTCGATCCTAGGTGAGGGCCCATCAAGCCAACAAATGGTTACTTTGTGAGGACCAAGATCTACATAAAGAGATGTGTGATGTTGCGTCACTGGAATCCAACTAAGAAAGAGATCGAAAACTAGTTGGATAGAAATATCCATGAATCTGCGATTAACGAAATAACACTGGTTGGATAGATATTTGTCCACAGAGATACACGACATCTTCTTGTGTTCCTTCTCGGTCGAGTTATACGAGTGGATCGCAATATTGGCAGATGACCAAGGAAGATGGAGGCTTGACGGTCTAATAGACTAGACACCAGAGTTAGTGTAGACATTAGATGCCTCTAAAGGTAAGATCACATGCGTTTTTGGTCATTGGCTCAATCGTATCATAGGAGGATGTGTGATAGAGTTTGCGGTCAATACCTCGGTTAGTTATATCAAAGCAGAGCGCCACTTCTTCAAGCGGCCACGAGGTAAGTATTTAAAGTCTTTAATTACTTGGATTAAGATGCTTTTGTTTGAAAAGTGGGTTATGCATCTACATTGACATTTGGGGCTACCAGGAGTGGAAAGATCTTCAGAAATAGAGGGAAAGCATGCCTTGAATATAGTCTTCTAATTGAACCTCCCCTCAGTTATGATGAGGAAGCAACACAGGCTTCTCCATAGAGTGTTGTTCAATTGATAAAGCAAGGTTCCCGTGAATAAACCATCCACCCACACCACCTCTAGCTTCACCTCTGCCACATACACCTTTTCCTACACCATCGCCACCTAAGCCACCGTTCAGTATGGTGAACTTAGTAAAGCTACCTCTGTTGAAAGGCTTGGAAAATGAGGATCCCGACCAACTTTGGTTTGTTGTTAAGGCTATATGGGAAGCTAAGGGTATCACAGATGATAAAATGAAGAAAGCAACACTC
The DNA here is from genome assembly GCA_000404065.3 of Pinus taeda. NCBI lineage: Eukaryota > Viridiplantae > Streptophyta > Pinopsida > Pinales > Pinaceae > Pinus > Pinus taeda. Next base: position 40,511 of record APFE031627993.1, on the reverse strand, counting down.
GTTAGTGTCTTGCAGGAGGACACGGTAACGTGGTACATTAAGTACTACACTGATAACATGATATCTATGTTGGCATATATCGAATCCGCGCTAAATAAATAATTCAATAGATCTAAGTCTGAATTGCAATCAATTCTGGGATTCAAAGAGATCACGATGAAGCCTCACGAGACACCCTTTGATATTGATCAGAGATTGAAGTGTACAATCCACGAAGCTAACATGAATCTGACAAATGGGAAACACCACGAATAGTTTTTGGCCTCACTCCTACCTCATCTCAAGGTTGCGATATCACAAAAAAAGATTGGGACCGAGACGGAAGCCCTGGAAATTGCGATGAGATTGCATGAGACACTGATACAAGATGTTAATCTAGGAGTTCAATAGATTCATGCACAGTCGTAGAACCTTTACCTAGAGATGCAGACTCTGAAGAAAGATAAAACAAATAGGCTAGAGGTGTGTGAAGAAGTTTGGTGCTTGAAGTGAAAAACTGAGGTGCATGACATAGATCACTATCCAATCTTTGAAAATTATGTTGCATGATGGGGAACAATTTCTCTCAGGCTGGAAGATCCAACAGGACCATGTATAGGGCTTGCGCTATGGTGTGCTCACTGTCACATAGTTGGAAAACATGTGAAAAACAATTACCATTTGTTGTAGGAATTTGTGCACACACCAAAATAGCTCTTTTGCAACTTCTACCAATCAGTGGGTCATGGTGAGTGCAATTGTTGTAGTTACGAGTTAATGATGGATAGAACATCTGCATATAAGGTGCATACACAAACCCAGCCTTCGGACCAAGGTGCTTGAGGAACATGAGGTGAATATCGGGGGCGCAGATGAGGCGGAGGTGGAGGAGTACCTCGTAGAGGTAGGGGACAAGTCATTTCTTACAACTATGAAGGGTCAAGACACTATAAACAAGACTTCCCAAATCCTACATGTATGCCATGCCGATATTGTATTCAGTTTGACCATACAACTAAAGATTGCCTCGTATTGCTAGCTAAGATACGTGAAAATGGGGTGCGGCCTTTGCAGCTGACTCAGAACCTCTAGATGATGAGGGATGAGACTTACAAAGAGTATCCTAGGGTGAATATTGTGTTGTGAAGTGGGATGAGGACTAATGAATATAAGGAGAAGTAGCCTAAAGAAAGTGAATGGGTCTGCAAAGCCATAGAAAGGGAGATCGAATTTGATTTGAAGCGCGCACAGAAAACATTTATGGAAGCAAAGAAAATATTCACTGAGGCCTCTACCTCAAGAATCTAGGACAAGCTAGCTGAAGAGATGGACCATTCAATTCTTACTACTTTCTTGGAGACCTATGTGAAGCTGTTGTGTGATAGCAAAGTTGTGAAAGGAATACATGAACTGATAAATAAGTGTTATGGGAAAGAAAATGCTTGTGATGGACAATGTGTAGTCAAGAAGATTAGTAAGCATAAGGGAAGAATGCGTCACGAAATGAGGCTCACTGAACCGATAGGAGAATATGATATGGATCAAGTAATTTTCGATCTCGGGTCATATGCGAGTGTCTTACCTAAACAAACCTTGGAGAGGATGGGGAGACCTACACTGCAAAGGTCTCCAGTTTAGTGAAGAATGGAAAATCAACAGAAAATTATCCCCATAGGATGATTATAGGCAGTGATAGTTGATATTGGAGGCACGAACGCATTGGCTGACTTCAAAGTGATAGAGATTGTGGATGATAGCAATCCCTACCCTGCGCTCGTTTGGATCGATTGGGCCACTGACATGAATGGGGTAATCAATTTGAAGAAGTAGATGATGATATTTTTGAATAAATCACTCTACATAGTAGTTTCCTTCGACCCTGCAAAAGGTCCACTCTATATTGAACCGGTCCACAATTATAACACTGATCATCATCTAGACTAGATCTATAGGATAACAGTGTGAGATCAGGATTGGGTGATGCCAACAGCAGATGAATGCATTTCTTGGGACCACAAAATTTCTTGCACATCAGATTGAGATGAGGAGTTGGAACACTCGCAGAATCAATTACATGAAGTATCTACTCTATGTTGTAATATGATGACCATGTCATTACGCTATGTATCATTGGAGGTAAGGAATTTGGCCTATTATGACGGTTTCACTAATGTTGATAAGATTTTGGATGCATTTGAAAGGTAACTGCAAGAGAAGCATTATTTCTAGGCTGTGGATTGGGTGCTGTGTGTTATAACTATGAGATGGTGGGCTACGCATAAGGAAAATTTTAATGATTGGTGCATATATCAAAAGATGATGAGATTGTGATTTGGTCACCTACAAGTGCGGCTAAAAGATAATTGTGATGGAAGGGATGATCCGTGCGATCACCTGGCGAAATGGAGTAAGGCTTATGGAGAGGAGCCTCAGCTTGAATGGGTGCATTTTTTTTGTCATACTTTGGATGTAATACAGTTGAACTAGTGCTTAGAAATAGAGCTTTGCATTGGAATTGAAGAATGGGTTGTTTTGCGACAACAATTCTTGCTGATGTTTAGCTTTGAGAATGTGTTTGAGAGTATTAAGGAGGAATTATAGGAATTTAAGGGAGTAATCCATATGGGGAATCAAACATTAAAATCCTTCTTCTCAATGCTCCCTCTTAAATGAAATAGTCCATATCCATCGCATGGAGACTACTCTCTATGGTGGTATTTAGAGTCCTTGTTCTCACTTCCCTACAATTTATGTGGATCTTTGACCTCAAAAAATAAGCAAATGAGATCATGTGGAACATTTATGGAATCTTTAGTTATATATATATATATATCTATATATTATATATTAATAATATATAATATATATATATATTGAAATATTTCTTTTCTAAAAATATGTGGCCAAATTAGTTAAGCCTAACCTCGAGTTCATCCACCATAATTGGCCCATGACCTTTTAATCATGGAAGCTATTTAGCAATGGGAGCTAGAGAAATTACCCTAACCCATAACATAGTACGGTTGAGTTAAAATTATTTTATATTTATGATTATTTAATTACAATTAATTTTAAATAGTAGTGTTTAAGGGAAACCTTTTGGAAAGTTTTTGGCTTTTTCATATAATTTGTCTTGATCACCTACTTTGATAGGTGAACTTTTCACAATTGAAGTTCCTTTAAGGTTTATGGGGATGATGAATACATATATGAAGTCAAAAATTAGTTTAGACAACATAAATCAAGATTTGGCCACAATTTCTTTTGGGTGATTCTACTAGAAAATTAGTCAGAAACTCATAGCAACAATAATTATAATTTGCTATATCTTATTAATAAAAATTATTAATTATTTTTCAATGGTAAATAATAAAATATAATTTGTAAATCTTTGGGTCCAATCATTTTTATTTTTCCTTAGAAACGTTTTTCTATGATATATTTCACATTGTCAAAATAAAACAAAAATTAAATCAATCATAATTTTATTTTAAATTATTATTATTCTTAACCACTAGGCTTCACCAACACTTTATCATGTAAATCCTTAATTTGTGAATAAGGGTTGTTATAATGTCATGGGCCAACTCCATGTCTTAGTAATAACAAACACATATCTCATCATAGATTTCACATTGTCAAAAATAAAATAAAAAAGAATAAAAATTAACTAAATGATAACTATATTTTATATTATTATTATTCTTAACCATGATGATTTACCAACACTTTGCAATGTAATCTTTAATTTGACCGTAGGCTTTGTTATAATATCATGGGCTAAAGCCATGACTTGTTAATGTCACATGCTAGAAATGCCATAACTCTTTTGTTCACATGACATTTGTTAAAGAAATCTATTTAATTAAAAACATAGAAAATGCATGGTTTCAATCTTTTATCTAGAAGCTCACTTTACTATAAAATGCATAAATTGTAAACAACTTTTATTACAATAGCATGGACTACTATCATGACTTAGTAATACTACATACCCAATAAACCATAACTAATGTTAAAATAAAATAATAATCATCAATCACTAAATTAATATTGTGAAAACCTTATTCCAAAATAAACACACTTATTATATTTTATTAATAAAATTAACTAATTATTTTTTAATTTTAAATTAATTAATTATTTTAGAATATTTTATAATTATAAAAATAAACTAAAAAACTTTATAATACTTTTAAATTTAATAATTTTTTAGTAATTTATTTTAAAATTGGAGATTAATTCTTAAATCTAGTAAATTACAAACCAAAAAATAATCATAACTCTTAATTATTTAAAAAAAAAAAATTATAACTGTTTGGTTCATTAACCATTAATGAAGAGTAACTTTAAATTATTTATTAACAAGGGGAGCTGCAGGGCAGAAGTCCCTGCCCTGAGCTGGGAAAAAGTAGCGTTACAGTCATTACATGTTGCTTACTTGCGTTGACTAATCATTTGGATTGACTGGCGGAAACCAAGAGATTTCCAAAAAAACTAAATCTGTATCAATTGCACAATATTACATGAGTGTTGAGTTCTCCTAAAAACTGCTATGTTTGCTCTGTACGTAGATACTACCCAGTGCTCTGTCACGTGGACAGATGGACAAACTGGTTTATGGTGGATCTGCATTCAGATTTTGCAACAAGTGTTCAGTTTTCCAAAAAATTCATATGTATTCAGATTGATTTATCTATATTCAGATTTTGCAACAAGTGTTCAGTTTTCCAAAAAATTCATATGTATTCAGATTGATTTATCTATATTCAGATTTTGCAACAAGTGTTCAGTTTTCCAAAAACTAATATGTATTCAGATTGATTGATCTATATTCAGAGTTTTGCTGTGTAGTTTGACATCTCTCGAACTACTATTATGTAGATATTTTGAATCAGTGTTCTTTGCTTTTTCTTATACCATTTGTTATGATCGTGACATCTGTCCAACTACCTTTCGGGTCACTTGTTAGGCAATAACAAGTATATAGCCGCTATCATCAGCACTTTTTAAAGTCTTTTAAAACAAAACCACTCAGAGTCCAACTTCATACTACCTCGATGATTCCTTTGAAAGGACGATTCCTACTACGCAATTTGCTGCTGTCCACGAATTGATTCCATATGAACTGTAGAATTTATTGTAAAGTGCTCACTATTATTTCTAAAATTGAGCTCCTCATCAACTTGCAGTCTCCAGTCACACATGCGTATCTATCACATATGACGAAAAACGTGAAAGGAATATCCAAAATGAACGGATCCTTGGACCCTCGTAGGAGTTTAAAAGATCCAAGTTATAAATAATATTTAGCCGGCTATGAACTATAAAAAAAGGATAAATTGGAGGAATCTTGGAATAAGTATTATAGGTCTACCTTAAGGTTTCCGAAAATCTAATCTGTATCAATTGAACAATATTACAGTGTTCAGTTCACCGAAAATAACTGCGCTGTATGTGGATGGCTCTGTCATGTGGACAGATGGACAAACTGCACAGACCTGTTTATGGTCTGTCGGTATGATTATCAGAAAAACAATTATGAAATTGTAAGCCCACTCCCACAACAGAAAGGTCTGTAGTAACACTGCAAAATGGTACTTACTGCCAATAGACTTAGTTCTCTTTAGTGCGCAATGAATGTTTCCATGCATTGCAGGTTTTGACAGCTGGCTGTCAGACGCACAAAGCTCCACTGGCACAAACTTGGGTTCCATTCAGACATTATGAAATACTTATAGGTGAGGTTACGAATACAGGTAGCTATGGACGGATGTTGGCAAGGCATCCCTGGGAAAGCATTTGAATCAAACCAGCCATACTTTGCTAACGATGTTTAGAGTAATTAAAGAAAATCTAAAATGTGTGCAAAGAAAAGGCCCAACATACTTATGCTCTAGTGCCCCTTGTTAGGATGGATGTGTTTCACATCATTTAAAGTATTGATATACATTCGGCTTACCATGGGATTTTAATATATTAATATACATTCGGCTTACCATAGGATTTTTATATACATTCGGATTGCAATACTAATCGACATGACAGTCTGCGGATTAAAGTTCAATATAAACAATACCGAATACAGGTAGCTATGGATGGATGTTGGCAAGGCATCCCTGGGAAAGCATTTGAATCAAACCAGCCATACTTTGCGAACGATGTTTAGAGTAATTAAAGAAAATCTAAAATGTGTGCAAAGAAAAGGCCCAACATACTTATGCTCTCGTGCCCCTTGTTAGGATGGATGTGTTTCACATCATTTAAAGTATTGATATACATTCGTCTTACCATGGGATTCTAATATATTAACATACATTCGGCTTACCATAGGATTTTTATATACATTCGGATTGCAATACTAATCGACATGACAGGCTTCGGATTAAAGTTCAATATAAACAATACCGAAAACTTAGATAAGCTCGTAATATGTATTTTAAAAAGCAATCAAACATAGATAGAATAAAGTTTTTGATTAATTTATGTAACACGCTACTCAGCACAACCAGCCCCGCTTTTGTTGAGCCTACTTGCATGGATTACAGGTGGCTCTCTGAATGCTTTCGGTGGAGGCATCTGGAGAAAAACCATCTCTCAGTTCAGTTCTACCCCATATGCCTTAGCTACAGAGACTCCAATGCTCTAAGCTCCCCGCCGGCACACCAGGCGGCCATTGACGAGAGCAATTTTCATGGCGGCAGTTACCAGGTATGTATAGTTATATTTGCTTTAAGAATACCGAAGTTTACCGATATTTATTTGAGACTGAATCCACTGATCTTTATTTGAGATGCTGTTTTACAGAATTTTATTTGAAATTGAAGTGCGCAGGCGTTCGATGAGCTCGAAGGCCCAGTTCTGGAGGCACTCTCAGTTAACTTCCCTGTCTATGCCATTGGTCCTCTGCTGCTTTCTCAGTCATTCCATTGTAAGGCTAAGGTTGGCTCCTCGGATGAAGTGAGTATGTGGAAAGAAGAAAGTGGCTGCCTCACATGGTTGGATACTCGGAAGCCATGCTCTGTCTTGTACGTTTGTTTGGGAAGCCTTGCGGTATTATCTAATGAAGAGCTCCTGGAATTTGCGTGGGGCTTGGCTTCCAGCAACCAATCTTTCCTGTGGGTTGTGAGGCCATATTTAGTTCATGGTGAATCTGCCATATTACCCAAAGAGTTCATTGAGGAAACCAAGGATAGAGGTCTGCTGGTGGGGTGGGCACCTCAGATAAAGGTACTGTCGTACCCATCTGTTGGAGGATTTCTAACTCACAGTGGGTGGAACTCCACGTTGGAAAGCATCAGCGCGGGTGTGCCAATGATGTGCTGGCCCTTCTTTGACAAGCAAGAAACAAATGCTAAATTTGTGTGTGAAGAGTGGGCAATAGGAATGCAGGTGAAGAAAATGGTGAAGAGAGAAGAGTTGGCGATGCTGGTGAGGAATTTGATCAAAGGTGAAGAAGGAGATGAAATGAGGAAAAGAGTTGGAAAACTGAAGGAAACTGCCAAGCGAGCAGTTGGTGAAGGAGGATCCTCTAAGAACAACTTAGACAAGTTACTCCACCATATATTCCTTAAGGGAATGCATCAAATGATAGTCCAGAATGTTGAGGCAAACAATTAGTTAGAAGAGAACATATAGCATGAACGAAACATTCCAGTCCTCCGAGAATTCACATTTCTTGCATTTCGCATTAAATTTTACTTAGTAATGTTCCGCGCATACGTATTTTCAGGTTGTCAAGTTTGCCAGAGTTGAGGCTCATTTTTAATTAGAATGTTTCATGTCTTTATCGCGCATGGCTTTGTGGGTAGCCTCGGGTTTGAGCCCATATTTCTTGCGGGAATGAATAATTGTATGGGAGTCCATGGCTTGGTTCAAAGCCCAAGAAGTACCTCAAACGGTATTTTATTTTTGTCTCCAGCAGCTAGGGTTGAAACACGACACAGCCTGTGTCTTTTATCTCTATGGCGACTGAGCCTAACTGTGAAATAATAAAAAATCGATTTTAATGGGCCTTATTCCTGTTTTAAAGTTTTAAAATAATTTGCAACTATACAAACAATCTTTTAAAATGATTAACTCAATTTTGTGAATTAACTACACTAGGAGACTATTATTATGATCGAAGGATGGATTCAGAAATTAAAATTTAAAACATTACTCTTAACAATCTGTCTTTCAATTACATTAGAGAAGGTTATTATAATCGAAACATTACTCTGATGTTTCCTTTTCCTGTGAAGCTCGACTGCGCTGGAGATGAAGTTCGCGAAAACCTTCCAGAAAACGCCGAAGAAGAAGACGATTACGCAGAGTACATCCCCATTAAGAAGCGAAGAATGATGGAAGCCCAAAAGATGAAGAATGATGGAAGCCCAAAAGATTATACAGAGAAAGGGCAATGGTTCTCTGTTACAGGACGCCGATCAAGCTGCGTCTTTAACAGAGTCAAAACCTAGCCTGCTCGTAAAGGCTTCTCAGCTGAAGAAAGATTTACCAGAAATCACACAGCAACGGAAACGTAAGCAATTGTAAGGGGAAAAAAATACTAAGAATCTGCCCATACTAAATGAGGAATTGTTTTGCAGATGAACAACCTTACCTTTACCTCTGGGAAGCCGGGGCCGCCGTCGGGAATCAGAGGGAAGCCGGGGCCGCCGTCGAGATTCCCGTGCGCCGCTTGCAAGATCAACCGAAAGAAGTTTCTTTGCATACACAGAGTGTTCGCTACAGGTATGTTCCATTGCTGGAATGAAACAAATCGGAGATACCTGAAATGCAAAATTAGTGAGCGATAGTTGAAATACAAAATTATTGATAGATGTAGGGAAATATATATATAAATTGTTTCTCAATTTTGATTTGTGTTTTTAAAATCAGATTTCGTGTCAAAAAACCCTAAATTATTTTGCTATTGAACTGAATTATTTTGCTATTGAACTGATAATCTGTTATGGTGTTTTAGGATCTTCCAACAGAGCAGCGAGGTGAGGCAGTAAGTTGCAGCAATATACCTGGTATGCATCAACGTCGTGAGGTGAGGCAGTAAGTTGCAGCAATATACCTGCTATGCAGCAACGCGAGGTGAGGCAGTAAGTTGTAGCAATATACCTGGTATGCAGCAACCTTACTTCTTGCAGGGTTGTAGGGTGGAGATGGCAGGAAGCCACCGCCGAGAGCAAACCAACAAGAAATGAAGTTGCCCGTAGCGAAAGGCATGGGTGTGGTGATATAAGAAGGAATGGAGGACCTATTTGGAAAGCCCATAGGAGCCAGCACCTGTTAGATGTGCTGGCAGGCGTACATGCAACGGTCTGGGAGGCTTACATGTAAAGGTTTGGCAGGCTTAATTCTCCGTAATGTTAGCCAAACATTAAATGTGACCCAACTAATGCTATGCCAAAGATAGCATTACTTCACTGACGGGAACCTGTACTAATTAACCAAAACATTTTCCTAAGTTTTGCCTAAGTTTTGAGATCGCATACCTCGTACTGAGGCCAAATAAGACGATCGTTTTAGCCATTGGTTACACGCATCGGCAAAGTGGGACATATCGCCAACATATCGCAAAAACTTTGGTTTAATTTTGGTTTAACCGAAATAGATTTATCGGTTCCCGTGTCAGACTAATGTAATCGCAGAGAATCCATTACTATAGTCCCTGCCAGGCCCAGAGGGCAGGAATCGATTACTATAGTCCCTGCCAGGCCCAGAGGGCAGGGACTAATAAAAAATATCACTGGTTACCTAATCATTTATTAAAGATGCATTTACATTACTTCCTAGTTCCAATTAAGCGCAAAAATCAAAGCTGTTAATCCATGACGAGTTTAAGTTAACCTTTAAACCTTTGTATCCCGACTCAACCTTAAAATGGTTCTTGTCAATGCCCCCTCGTAAATGGTATACTCCATATCCATAGCATGGAGACTCTAACTCTCCAGGGTGGTATTTATAGGGCTTGTTCTCACTGCACATTCTATCACATCTCATGGGCCAAACTAGAAGATGCTAACCGTGAGGTTATCTCGGAAATTTAACCCCATGACTTCTGAATCATGGAGGTATTTAATAAAGGAAATTCAAGGAATTAAGTTAACCGAGAATGTAGTAAGGTTAGGTATAAAATATTTTCCATTTATGATTTTCTAATTTCAATTAATTGTATGGAGTAGTGTTTAAAGTCTATTTTTTCGAAAGTTTTCCGGCTTATTTTCTCATCTAATTTGTCTCTATCCGATGGGATTCATTGAAATCAAAAGTTTCATAGGTGAACTCTTCACAATTGAAGTTACTCAAGGTTTTTTTTGGGGGGTGATGAATACATATATGCATTCACAAAACCAATTTAAACAATACAAATCTAGATTTGGCAACAATTTGTTTTCTAAGAATTTGGCTACAAATCCATCCCAAACTCCAAAGGTCCACTTAAATACTACTACTAATTTTATTAATAAAATAAAAAATAATTTATAGTTATAAATAGAAACAATAATTATAATTTGTTCTATCTTATTAATAAAAACTATTAATTAGTCTTGAGTTATAAATAATAAATATAATCTGTAAATCTTTAGGTGCAATCATTTTTATTTTTCCTTTGTCACTTTTTTTTTTTAATAAAGTATTTTACATTTTCATATTTCTTCATACATGTTTGTAGACTTTGATAAGAATCAAAACATTTATCTCATGATACACTTTACATTGTCAAAAATAAAAAGAATGATAAAAATTAACTAAATCATAATTTTATTTTAAATTATTATTATTCCTAACCATGTGGATTGACCAACACTTTACCACATAAACATTTTATTTTTGAGGACCTAGAAATGCCAAACATTTATGTGGCGATGCATTTCACATTGTGAAAAATAAAATCAAGGACAAAAATTAACTAAAGGATAACTATATTTTATATTATTATTATTCATAACCATGGGGATTGACCAACACTTTACCCTTCAAATCCTTATTTTGTGAATAATTTTTGTTATAATATCATGGGCCAATGCCATGCCTTAGTAATGCCTCGTGCCCAAGAAACCATAACATGAAATTTTTTTAAGCAAATCTATTTAATTAAAAACATAGAAAGGGCATAGTTACATTTAAAATAAATGTCAACTTTTTATGTGGAACAATATTGGGTTAACTTTACTATGAAATGCATAATTTGTAAAGATTCATTATGACAATAACATGGACTATTATGGTGACTTGCTAATACCACATAACCAAAAAACCATAACTAATATTCACACCATATTTTTTTAATAAACTCATTTAATTAAAATAAAACAATAGTCATCAACAATTAAACTAATATTCTAAAAACCCTATTCTAAAATAAACCCACCTATTATACTTTATTAGTAAAATTAATTTATTACTATATAGTTATATTTTATTAATAAAATTAATTAATTTTTTTTATAATTATTTTTTATTAGTAAAATTAATTAATTACTTTTATAATTATTAATAACTATAAAAAAATTAAAGGTACCCCTTATCCTCCATCACTACTAAATTATTACCACCCACTCAAGTCCTCTTTACTTTTGGATAGGATGGCGAGTGCTAGGGTTTACTATTGCAGCGAGCTGATGGTGGTCGCAGCCGGGACTGATGCAAAGATTGAAGGGGTGAGCGTCATTATCCACGTTGTCCTCTCCGTGGAATGGCGCAGTAAAGGGCCTCAAACCCGTCCAGACCACTATGGCAAAGCATCTCTGGAGTTCTCTGCCTCAAGGAGATATGATTTTTTGATCTGGAAACAGAAGGGCATGCCAAGGACCTACGACATTAGAGATCTACTCAAAAAAGCCGGTCAGATCTATGATTTGGGTTTTTTCTCTTGTATTCCGATCAAATTGATAGCTGAAAATGCCGAGGGTTTTGAACTGTGCGAATGCTCCTTCCGACAAAAATTACAGCGTGATCAAGCAATGAAGCGCTCTGTGGTAGTCCACCTCCGTGCATGGTTAAACAAGGAGGTTTTCTGGGTGATGAGAAGCGTGGTGCTCAACCACTACTTTGAACAAAGGCGCCACCAAGCCGTATTGAACTTAGGGACCAGGACGCGTCGATCCCAAAATGCACAGAGAAATGGTAGGGGGGTCTGCATGCTGCAGTTCTACCCCCTCTTACAATGAAATGGCCAAAACTTTGCAGATCCGGCCGAGATCTACCGGATCCAGCCAACATGCGTGACCCTAGGCAGCAGATCGGTAGCTCCAAGCAAAGATCGAACAGAGGGTTTGTAGATCTAGACATGCATAAAGAAAGAAGACCCAAAATGAGGCCAGATCTAGAAGATTCAGAGCTGGTAAGAACAACCCTTTTTCAGATATTTATTAGATCCCCTGAGGAGAAAACCCGATTAGTGTGGGTTCATGCAAGATGCACCATCTTGCAGCTGAAACAGCAGATATGGACAGAGATGGAATACCCAGTTCAGATTCAACATTTGGTCAATGGGAGGTGGTCACTCCAGGAATGTAGAACAATGGAAAGCTATGAGATCAGCCCAGGAACAATCCTTGTTTTAAACCCGAGGCTCAGAGGAGGGGCTGTCCCTGAGCTCTTCACGGGGAGGCAAGGGGAAAACAACGCCCCAGCACCAACCCAACGAAGGCTTATCCTATAAAAACATTCTACAAGGCAAGAGAGACTCAGGGCCCTCGCTAGACCACGACGGAAATAAACCCAAGCCAGACATTGTAGATCAATTGGGGCAAACCCCTGCTCTGAACTTTGACTCTACAGGGCTGGATGATTTCGTAAAGTCCTATGAAACGCAGGCCCTAATATGCCGTTTTAACAGTTTTTCGCCTAAACCAATGGATCTATTCCATTAGATCTTCACCAATTGGACCATGGAATGTGACATACATCTATGCTCCAAGGGGTTTTTCATAGTAAGATTCACATCCAAGGAAGTCAGAGATACAGTCATCAGCGCTGGGCCGTGGTTTTCGGGAACAGCAGGGCTGTTTATGACCCCATGGTTTCCAGATTTCGACCCAAACAAAATGACTGTATCCATAGTACCGGTTTGGGTGCGCCTATACAACCTTCCCCTTCACTTCTGGAGCGAACAAGTCCTGGAAGGTATTGGGAACAACATAGGGAGATATATTAAAATAGATCTGGAAAGGATTGATGAAAGGATATACACCTTCACACGCATTTGTGTGGAAGTGGATCTAAGCAAAGGGCTGCCGGACAACATAAGGCTGATCTACAAATAGCAAAATTGGTTACACGCTTTAGACTATGAAAACACAGCTTTGAGATGTAGGCTCTGTAGGCACACACGACACCTGCAAAGCTCTTGCCTACAAGCCAAGAAATTAAATAGTAAAAAGAAGCAGAAAGGGAAGCAGAGGAAAGGATGGCAATTCCCCCAGACTCAGAGGATGAAGAATTAGAAGCAGAGGAGGAAGAACCCACTACAGAAAACGCCGATGTTACTCAAAAAACAGAGACTCAGAAGGGTACCACTTCAGGACTCACAATATCACTCAAATTAGGCGGAGAAGAATCAAGTAGAGATGACAAGTGCGGATCGAAGCATGGGCCGCATCAAACGGCATCACCAGTCAGATACTTCATACTCAGACAAACAACGAGGCCCATGAAATACAGAAACATAGCTAGTCATTGCTTCGATTGAGGCCACTCAAGGAGAATGGCGCAAGGTTGAAAAGAAAAAGGGGAGAAAAACTTGAATCGTGAGTTTTTACTCACTCACGGAATTCAGTTTTTCTTTCTCTCTCTTCTCTCTCTCTCTTTTCTTATTTCTTTGTGCACATTAGTCTTCTAACGTTGTCTGGGGTGCGTCAGCACCCGAGCCATGTGGCTGCTTACAGAATGCTTAATTGCATCCGCTAGTGTAACTTTTCATTAATTCTTTAATAAAAGGTTACAGTTTTTTCCTTTGGAAAAAAAAACTATAAAAAAATTAAATAAATAACTTTATAATAGTTTCTAAATTTAATAATTTTCCTAATAACTTATTTTTAAATTGAAGATTAATCCCTTAAATCTAGAAGATCACAAACCAATGAAATTTATAATTATAACTATTAATTACTTATTAATAAAAAATATCATTATTTCCTTTATCCTTAATTAAAGAAGTAACTAGAACCATTTACATTCCTTCCTAGGTCCAACTAAGGGCAACAATCAATTTTGTTAATCGAGGATGAGTTGAAGTATCATTAAACCTCCATATGGGGACTCAAACATTAAAATCCTTCTTCTCAATGCTTCCTCTTAAATGAAATAGTCCATATCCATCCCATGGAGACTACTCTCCATGGTGGTATTTAGAGTCCTTGTTCTCACTTCCCTACAATTTATGTGGATCTTTGACCTCAAAAAATAGGGAAATGAGATCATATGGAACATTTATGGAAACTTTAGTTATATATATATATATATATATATATATATAGATATTTTCCTTCTAAAAATGTGTGGCCAAATTAGTTAAGCCTAACCCCGAGTTCATCCACCATAATTGACCCATGACCTTTTAATCATGGAGGCTATTTAGCAATGAGAGCTAGAGAGATTACCCTAACCCATAACATAGTAAGGTTGAGTTAAAATTATTTTATATTTATGACTATTTAATTACAATTAATTTTAATTAGTAGTGATTAAGGGCAACCTTTTGGAAAGTTTTCTTGCTTATTCATATAATTTGTCTAGATCAGCTACTTTGATAGGTGAACTTTTCACATTTGAAGTTCCTTTAGGGTTTATGGGGATGATGAATACATATATGAAGTCAAAAATTAGTTTAGACAACATAAATCAAGATGTTGCCACAATTTCTTTTGGATGATTCTTACTAGAAAATTAGTCTTAAACTCAAAAAAAATGCACTTAAAGGCTATTCATAATTTTATTAATAAAAATAAAAAATAATTTGCATTTATAAATAGCAACACTAATTATAATTTGCTATATCTTATTAATAAAAATATTAAGTATTCTTCCATTATAAATAATAAAATATAATTTGTAAATCTTTGGGTCCAATCATTTTTATTTTCCCTTACTTTTTTTTTTCAAAAAGTATTTCACCTCTTCAAATATGTGGGTAGAATTTGATAAGAATAAAAACATTTTTCTATGATATATTTCACATTGTCAAAATAAAATAAAAATTAAATCAATCATAATTTTATTTTAAATTATTATTATTCTTAACCACGAGGCTTCACCAACACTTTATCATGTATATCCTTAATTTTTGAATAAGCTTTGTTATAATGTCATGGGCCAACTCCATGTCTTAGTAATAACAAACACATATCTCATCATAGATTTCACATTGTCAAAAATAAAATAAAAAAGAATAAAAATTAACTAAATCATAACTATATTTTATATTATTATTATTCTTAACCATGACTATTGACCAACACTTTGAAATGTAATATTTAATTTGACCATAAGCTTTGTTATAATATCATGGGTATTAGTGTTAGAGGCCCTAGTGTCAACTTTAATGAAGGAGGATCAAGGCAATACATAGGTGTGATGCTTGATCGTAACAAGTGGAGAGCCCGGATCTCTAATAAAAGGAAACCTAACGGTAAGGAAAATTGGGTCCATCTGGGAATGTTTCCCACAGCAGAGATGGCTGCCATTGCATTAGACGCAGCCTTCCTGTTCTTAAAGGGAGACTCACCTGCTAATAGATTGAACTTTCAAGAGTATTCTGCTGGCATCAAAAGCATATTACAGATCTGTTCTCCTTCTCAAACTGCCAAGAACATTAAGTCTGTAGCTGGGAAGGCTGTAGAAACCATAGGGCCTCTTATTGGTGTGGAGAACAAGGGTCAGGAATTAGAAGTTTCCAACCTCATTGCGCAAGAGCCTAAGGAAGTTTCTCCTGCAATGTGGACTACCAACATTAGTACTGCTTCAGCTTCATTGATGTCTTCCAATATAGGTATGCATGGTTCAAACATTAGCCTTTCCTTGTGTTTTTTATATGCTTGTGAATATTTTAGATATTCATAGAAGAGGATTACAAAAAATTTCACTTAAAAAGAATTAATTTTTTTTTAGGTATTCATAGAAGAGTATTATATTAATACCGCAAGGGAAATTAAGTATCATTCCCAACAATAATGGGTAAATAGAGTGTTGAGGTTGTGGCTTCATCTGTCCTCAAGTTTTGGGGCATCTTTCAGTTGCAATAACATAGTACTATTTAGTAGAGTCTTACAAATCATAGCTTGTGAATTAGGGGTTAACCAATCCTTCCTAAAATCCTGATGTAAACAATTTTCTTTGAACAAGGAGGAAGAGTAGACCATTATTTACAAGCATTCCAGTCTAAAGGGGTTTTACACCTAGAAATTTTTTGTGTCTTCTATTTTATTTTTAAGCATTGTTGTATGGTGTTGTCTACTACTTATTATTATTTATGATAATCTCTAGAAGAAAAATAAGAATAACCTAAGATTAACTAATGTTCTGAAAAAAATTAAAAAAAATAAAGAAATAAAATTTGTTCTAGCAGTTGTACAAAATTATTAACCCCTGTATATCATGAAATAAATTATAAACCTCTTTATATCATCAAATACCCACTACTGTCTTGTTTCCACAACTAAAGGATTTCACATTACTCTATATAAAAGTATGTATTAATTTTGCAAAGTTTTTTCTTTTTCTTTTACTTTTTTTTTATTTCTGATTGTTGGCCTTAGAAACGGGTAAATTAATGGGCACCCATTTTAGTGATGGAACTCTTTAATCTTGGTCCTAGCATGTATGTCTGATTCCAGTCTTAATGTTAATTTTGGAGGTACCTTGACTAGATCCATCAAAGTAATCCCATGTTCCAGATTTGTCCATAAGAGCAAGAATCAACTTTTTCTTGTAGGGGTTGATGAAAAGGTTTGAAGTTTGAGAAGATTGACTGACCTTGGAAGGCACATTGAAAAAGAGTTATATATCTGTCTTCAAAGATTTGAACATTTCTACCTTTCCACATTCCCCTTGATATTATTTGAGGATGGCCTTGGAGGTATTTGAGATCTGAGTTTTGCTACCATTTTTTAAATCACTCTTTAGCATAACCTCCTTATCCTTTATCCTTGTCAAACCATCCATTTCAGTCCAGACTTCCCTTTATTAAGGACAGAGTATCAATAAGTGCCATAGGTTCTTTTAAGAAACTGAAGAAAGGAAGACCATGCCCCCTTCTCAAGAACTTCCTATCATACCTTTGCCCAATTTTTACTACACTCTCAAGGATATTGTATTTGACGCTGCAAAGAATAAAGAAGGATTAACTTGGTCCATTCACCCTAAGACACATATTTGGCTTCTCTCATTATTGATGAATGTTTTAGACACAGTGTCTATTTACACTGCCATCTGCAAACCTGAGTGGTTGTCAAGTATCCAGTGAACAATATTTCATGGGAGTAATTTATTGATGCATCTTGATCAGAATTGATCAGGAAATTTGGTCTGCCACAGATCCTTCTCAAAAGAACTGGGCCTTTGATTATGCTAATGGAGACTCGTATAAATGGAATCTTCCCTCTAGAATACTTGCACAAAAATTTGATCTGGAACAATTACCATATGATGGGGAAGGGTTGAGTCTCAATGAGGGAATACTTGCACAAAAATTTCATCTGGAACAATTACCATATGATGGGGAAGGGTTGAGTCTCAATGAGGCAATGAAACACAAAAGTCCAGTCTCTGTTGCAATTTTTAATGAAAGTAAGCTCCTGGATTGAGCACTTGCCAAGGAAGAAAGAAGTTAACCATGTTCCTGTCTCTCTTTTGAGTAGATTGTTTGATCGTATTACATTTAATGTTAAGATTTCTTTTTTTATTTAAATTTGGCTATAGTTAGATCACCTAAAATATCACATTTTTTTCATCTATGATGCTCTTCCATATAAGCTACCTACATTTTCTTTACAAAATCTAGTGAAAATGATAGTTTATAATTATTTGAATCGATAAAAACTATTCTTGGGCATTAAAATCTACTTTAAACAAAGAGGCCACATTTTAGATCAATATTCACTCGTTAAATTGAAATATGAACCAGTTCTTAAATCTTGATTGCTGCAGGTATGCCCCATTTGATTCCTAATGCTGATTTTCCAGTAGTACGACCAGCGCAAGTAAAGCAATGTATAAAGGTGGCCGCCCGTGCTGCAGGTAGAGCTAGAGCGCCCCAAGTAAGATGATAAACAAGAGACTCAAACAAGAGACTCAAACTCTGAAGCAAACTAAGCAGCACATTCAGTATGCGCAAGCAATCAATGATAGCGGTATTTGCAGTTTCTCGGTCGTGCAGGAGCGTGAACACGAGTACAGTACTCCCGTCGACACTGCAAAAGATAATGTGAATAATCAGAAGATCCAGGATGGGTAATCAAGCTTTCCATTTCCATTTCCAGATACAACAACCTTTTCCAATTTCAAATCGAAATTGTATGCCGACAAGAGTGCATAGTTTCGATGAGTTAATCGACGTACCTACATTTCCAATTTCAAATCGAAATTGTATGCCGACAAGAGTGCAGAGTTTCGATGAGTTAATCGACGTATCGAAGAAGCATTACATGCCGTAGTGTGTGTGTCCTCATCAGACCTATCCCCTGGGCCAACACCCATCCCCACTCTCTCTGGAAAAATAGCAGTTTGGTCACCGAACCCCCTCTGCAAGCATAAAATCTGGCACTGGAAACTCTCATAAATTCGTTAGGGTTGAACAGAATCTTGTTGACTTCATTTACGTATTATTTGATGATAGATGTATCCCCTGGGCCAACACCCATCCCCACTCTCTCTGGAAAAATAGCAGTTTGGTCACCGAACCCCCTCTGCAAGCATAAAATCTGGCACTGGAAACTCTCATAAATTCGTTAGGGTTGAACAGAATCTTGTTGACTTCATTTACGTATTATTTGATGATAGATGTTTATTGAGAATGTTGTTGACTTCATTTACCTATTATTTGATAATAGATGTTTATTGGGATATTTTTCGGTTTGAAAAAAAATTAGCTTAGTTCAATAGTTCTGTGTTGTAATTCAGATCTAGATATATATTTAGGTTGCTATTTATTTATTTATAATAATTGGTTTGTAGTTTTATTTCTTATAATATTTTTTAATGTTAAAATAGTAATTTATATTTAAAAGATTTATTGTTTTTAGAGATATTGTATAGCCATACTATTAAAGACATGTATAATTATTCTGATGGATTTTTTGTGGATCAAGAAATTTTCATTATATTATTATTATCTCTATAATTTTTTTCCCTTCATTTTCATTAGACTTTTAGATTTGGGCCTTTTGGAAGACCATGTTATCTATACTCTCTTCTCTCTTTTATTCAGACAAGACTTTGGCCTAGAGGACAACGAAGTTCAGTCTTGATTTCTGATAGGCTTATTAGCCATCACTTAAATAAGCAAAACACAAGAGAAACAAGAGCAAGAGGCAACATATTAAGGAGGTGGGTAGGGGGGCATGGAAGTTGTAGTCTAAGGTTGTAGAGATGGTCTAGAATTTCATTCTAAAGGTGCTTCATGTAGTTGATGTAGACTACCACCTAGTTTCACTCTTGGTATCTCTCCCACATGATATCCATATTCCCCTGAATGTTTTGCAACTAGGCAGCAAGAGAATCCATGGTAGTTGGCACAATCAAATGGTCCAAGGTGTTGGCACAAGAGATAGAAGTTGCCTCCTGAGTTTAGGTGCTAGCAAATGTGTCTCAATACTCATGATTTTGGAGATTATGCCACTCTCCTCCATAGTTAATTGCTACCCCCTACAAAGATGGCCCAAGTGCTATGGCATGTAGGTCATGTAGGTCATTAAGACTACCAGGAGGGAAAGGTTGGGGAGGAGAGACCCCAAGGGTCCAGGTAATAAGGCCTTCATAAAGACCTTATCCTAGAATTGAAATGCAAGTCAAACCACACACACACAAGTAAACTTTTAAAGGACACAAAATTATCTGAGAGAACTGCAAAGTAGAAGGTGCTCCACCTTATCCTCTTGGAGTAGAAAGAATACCCCCCAGGTGTGAACCCATAAAATTCTCCCACTCCCTCCCCACCTAGCTGGAAGCCCACCACAAACCCAAGTGGAGAGTTGGACACTAGAGGGGATTTGATGCATATTATATAAGGAAATAGACTAAATTCACAAGGGAGACCCCTCCCTTGTCTACAACACAAATTATACTTGAACAAGGGGATTTGATGCATATTATATAAGGAAATAGACTAAATTCACAAGGGAGACCCCTCCCTTGTCTACAACACAAATTATACTTGAACAAGGGTTCTACACAGATATGCAAAGAACCTCTACCACCTCACGATGCCAAGGGAAATCCATGGCCAAGATTTCACATCTCCCCTCACTATCCCATTCAACAAATTCCCATTGTGCTTGTTGTCATGAATTCACAAGGGCATTGAAGAACTTAGATCCAATTCTATGTGCAACCTCACACTTTATCCCCACTAGCAATTAAGTGTTCGACTTCCTCTCTAAGGAGACTACTTGATCTAGATCTCTAAAGCTAACTCTCCTTATTATCGAGAACTCTAATCCTACTTTTCTTGATACAAAACTCTGAATCTAAGTAGACTTATTATCCCCAAGCCATGCTAGGATTTTTGTTTGACCCATATGATAAGCTATAGGGGAATTCTTCCCTGTTGTCTGGGTAATAGTGATGTGGCTTTTGGGAAATTTGATAGGAAAAGGGGTTTATAACACATTTGATACTAACAACCTTACATTTAATATCATATTCACCAAAGGAGGTTTATAAGTCATTTGTTACCCACTACCCTTCAATTCATATCCCATACACCTAATAGATACACTGCCACCTTAACCTTATGATGGGAATCAATGTAGTCCAACTATGTTGTGGTGTACCATTTGATTTATGGTTCCATGTCCTATTTTTATCATGACACCCACCTTACCTTATGATGGGAATCAATGTAGTCCAACTATGTTGTGGTGTACCATGTGATTTATGGTTTCATGTCCTATTTGTATTATGACACCTTGTTTGGCCCATGTGGTTTGTGGTAAGTAAGGTAAACATAATAGATACACTACCACCTTAACCTTATGCTAGGAATCAATGCAGTCCAACTATGTTGTGGTGTACCATGTGATATGTGGTTTCATGTCCTATTTGTATTATGAAACCTTGTTTGATCCATGTGGTTTGTGAGTAAGTGATTGGAGAGATCAAGCCTAGAGATCCAACGGTGGGATACAAGGTTAGGGTCACTACCCCTTTCCTCCTCCATTATTCACATTACTAAGTTTACTAATTGAACACTCTCCAAGTTCTAAGGGATTTTCCTCCTCTTTAGTTCTCAAACCCTTAAACATTCTGTTATATGCTCTACTCACACACTTTTCATCTCCTTTGTGAGGTACATGCTTGATTGAAGAAATTTGGGGGTTCTAAGTGGTGGTTTAATAAATTAACAATCTAATGCTACAGGTAGTGGCCAACATTAAAAAAAAAATATTAGATTTTTCCATTAAGGCTCCTTATTTCAATTATGTTCTAAGATTTTTAAAAGGCTTTTAATAGATGATAGAGTTTGTATCCTCTATGCCCGTCGAGGGTACTCAAAAGTGGCTCTGGCCATTCCTTATAATGTCTCATGGTTTTCCCAAGTTTTTTAATGTTTCATGGTTTTCCCCACTTTTTTCAATGAGATCTTTGACTTTTAATGCCAATTTTCATTATGAGAGAGTAATTTCATTTTTGGCTCTAAGTTTGGTACTAATTTTCACCATACAAAGGTTATTATCAATTATTTCACCATAAATTCACATTTATCTTTTTGCATTCTTTGCATTTCCTTTATTTCTCAGTTTGTTTTTTTTTTTTTTACTTTTACTTAACTCTCAAATTTCCCCTCTACTTTGGTGTTTTTATGGTCCTATCAATAATTATTCTAAATATTGGTTTCATACACATAAGATTTTGTTACCCTGTAGGTAATTATTAAGGTTATCCTCTTTTTCTTAAATTTTATATTGGATGATTTTTTTTTAACAATGTTAACTACTTCAAATCCTTCCTTTCCACATTGCTCACACCAATTTCCTTCTTGCGCTAACTCTCTATCATTTAACCAATTTTCTTAGATAATATATGGGATAAATCCCTTAATATAGGGAATAAATCCTTTAAATTTTCTCAAGGTTTGTAGTTAAATTTAGTTCCTACTTGCTAATGGAGTCTTCTTCCTTATTTTTCCTCCAAGTTAGTCTTTTACTATTATCTTCCTCTTAGCATGGAAAATATCTTATGATTATGTATACCTTGGTTAATTACAAGTACAACAATATCCCCTAAACTCTTATTTTTTCCCTTTTATTAGAGGATGTTATGATCATATGACATTCTCCACCCTACCATGGCCACAACCACAAATTCTTTAATTTTTTCTTGAAATGTTTATATTTAATTCCTCATACTCACTCTATTGTTACTCAATTTTATTAGTGTGTGAAAAGTCTCTATTACTAAGTTTTGAACAATAATTAAGTACACATGTATTATTCTACAAGTCCTCTCTTACATCATATAATTGAGTTACTTGTATTCTATTTTATTATAATGATGTTTTCTTAACGAATTGGTTGTAGTAATGTAAAATTTCTTGAGTATTTTATTTATTAGGTTCTATAGATGATATATTTTTTATTACAAGAATATAATTTAAATCTAATATTTCTCAATTTATTTCTTGAATTGAAAATTTCCTTCACATGTATGAGGCTTAGTCAACCTATTTCTATTTCGGGTAAGAAATAAAGAAGATTTCACCATTAGATATTGCTATATTTTTATGAAATTTCTTGGTCTCATGTCTATGTAAGCTATATGTAGTTCTACTATGTGGTATAAACAATCTCTTTTTATTTCTTGCCATACATATTTGGAATTACAATAGGTATCCAATTATTGTCTTCCTAATGGAGACTCGCTAAAATATAGCGACACGTTCGCGTGAAGGGAGGATTATAGAAAAAGCATATGTTATCCTCCTCAAGCTTGAAAAAAATAAAGAGGTACTGGTCAGCAACGACAGGGGGAAATTGGGAAGAAAACAAGAAGAAACTTTATTGGTAGCAAGTCGCTCTTGAACATGACACTTTCCTTCCACATCCATGCCGGGTTGGGTTGTTCTGTTCAGTGGTCTTCACCATTGGTCCGTCACGCCATTCATCTTTGGGGTTAACGCTACCAACCCATTGTCAGTGTCGCTGATATGTTCAAGAGAAGTCATTCAGCCAATTCACCCGTGTCTCACCCACTGCAATACGTTCATGCTTCATTCCTTCATGACCTCCACCCTGAACCCTATATCGTCACTTTGTTTTCACCTCCAAAATTATTTTCTTTGTTCCGTGTCGTTTATGTGGGATTCATTAAGGCCCTCCTGCGACGGGTCACTTCTTGTTGACATCAGCTCATTATCCAAGAAGTTGACTTAGGAACAACCCTTTCAGTACTTTGAAGCTTGCATGCCTTAATGGCAAGTTTCTCACTTTCGGTGACAAGTTTACATCAATGGCCTTTGACCGAGAGATTTTTCATGGTGTTTCACGCCAAGTCCTTTTTCACACTACGTAAATTGTACTGTAGTACCTTGAGGGTCATTGTCATTATTGGTGATTCCTCTCGCGCATGTTAACAGATACATCATTGGCTGGTAATCAGGAAATGTATATCCATGTTCGACTCCAAAACATTTTTCACATGGATCGACTTGTACTCTAAGTGAATATTGGAAGAGTTTTGAAGACCCTCGATCTAGTTTCATCCATCTGGGCTGCGATATATTCAGGAATATAAAAACATCCAGTGTAGATCATTGTTGAACAGATGATCATCCAAATCAAATGATGATGTGTCCATATCATCAGTGTGTCACACAGACGATCGTCTGGCCTATGTACATGAAAATGAGTTTATAAAGCTGAGCATGGGAATGCCCGCCTCAGGTAGATCATGAAAAAATGTTGTCAAATAATGTATTGTATTGTATCTTATTACACATCACCTCCCAGCTCAGAAAAACTTCAAATCCTCAGAGTAAAGCATTTCATCCGACATCAAAAAACATTAATGACCTCATGCTTTAGGGGGTAACTATTATAGACATTTATGGGCACTTCAACCCCAATCAAAAATGTCCATAAACTGAGGACTCCTAAGTCCCTAAAAGTGTTGCTTCACTGCCTAAAGGAATAGGGTCAACTGATTACATAATCTCCCAGAAGTTCTCCACTGAAAACTGCTCATAAATGGTCAAAACTGGACCATACTGAAAGCTCAATGTAGAGGGTGCGATGCATATCACCTTCCCAATGTACAGGGTGCGATGCATACTGTTTTTCTCCTCTATAGGGTGCGATGGTCGGGAATGGACAAATAGAAGGGACAAAAATGTGAGGTGGAAGATCATGGAATCTTCGAGAAGCTTCCCCTCTGACACTTGCCACTCCATTTTCGACCAAGGATGACTAACAGATCATCATTCTCCAAGTGGAAGCAGGAACTATCAGAGAGAAGACACTAATCAAGATCCCAAAAGATGACTCACCTCTCTTTAATCATCTATATATGGATCCCTCATCACAGAGATCCAAAGGCTGGAATTTTTTATCTTATAGAGAAGTGTTGCTAGTATTCTGGTGTACATTCACAGTGTTGGGTGATTTTGCTTTGCTTGAGGTGAAGAAGGGCTTCTCAGCTAGAGGATGATGCTGGGTTAGAGCACATGGCTGTAATATTCTTGCTACTTTTCATCTGAATAAAGATATTCTTGTTTCCTTCCATATTCTTGTGTGCTTGTTTATATATGCTTGTATATGGTTAATGCACATCTGATCCTGCATTATTTATGAACTTAGATCCTTGTTTCTTGCATAGTAGTATGTTGCTGTGATTCTACAGGTCTTTTTGAAGCTAAGCAGACAAAGAAGAAGCAGCACAACTCTATCAAGAAGGAGTGGAAATCGAGCGCAAGACTCAGGTTGTACCTCTTGGTTCTCCTCTCATCTATTTTCATAAAAGGAATCAATAGTAGACTTTGATTGTTTTTTTCTAAGATAGCCACCCATCTTAGTGGGAATAGTAGCATCCAAGTCGACACTATTCCCCTGTAACAATACTGACCATGTTGCAATCAAATATTAATAAATAAACCTGATGTGAATGCCAAAATTATTAGATGGTTACTTTTGCTACATCAGTTTGATCTAACTATTGTTGATAAGCCTGGGAAGAAAATTGTTGTTGCAGATTTTTTGTCTAGATTAATTTTTCCTACAAGAGAGGAAGGAATGGTTGATGATCAGTCAACAGATGAACACTTATTCACCATTTTAGTTCTCTCTCCATGGTTCAATACCATAGAAAACTATTTCATCTCTACACAATTCCCACTGAATTTGTCCTCTAAAGAGAAAAGAAAGATTTTGAGGAAGAGCGCCCCATTCACTTGGATTGGGGGCAATCTCTTCAAACTAGGCCCAAATCAAATTCTGAGAATATGTGTCAGGGAGGAGGAATTCTTTGACATCCTTACGACCTATCATGATGGAACTTGTGGAGGTCACTTTGCATCAAAGAGGATAGCATTTAAAGTGTTACGATTTGACTATTATTCACCCACTCTTCATCAAGATGTGAAGAGATATACTAGTGAGTGTGATTGTGCCAAAGGATGGGAAAGCCTACTCCAAGAGATGAAATTCCTCTACAACCTCAAGTGACTTTCGAGCCATTTGACAAATGGGCCATGGACTTCATTAGACCTATTGACCCTCCTTCCAAGAAAAAGAGGTATATCATTGTGTGCACTAACTATCTGACTAAGTGAGTTGATACCAAGGCAATTAAGGTAGCAACAGAGGAGAAGGTGGCTGAGTTATTAAGGGAGAATTTATTTTATAAATTTGGGTACCCTAGAGAGTTTGTCACTGATGAAGGTAGCCAATTTACCTCCAACATTACTGAAGACTTGTTAAGCCATCATAAGATCAAGCATAGAACCTCCACTACCTATCACCCACAAGATAATGGGAAAGTGGAGGTGACCAATAAAGAGCTGGAGGGAATCCTAACCAAAGTGGTTAGCAACAGTAGGAAAGACTGGGCAAATAGACTAGTCGAGGCCACCTGAGCCTATAATACCACCTGGAAAACCACCATTGGATTGATACCCTATGAGATTGTCTATGGAAAAAAGGCCCTATTGTCCATTGAATTTGAGTATAATACATTGAGGATGGCAACCCAACTAGATTTAGATCTCAGTAGTGCACAAAAAGATTGCAGAGCTACCAATTAGAGTTAAAGTTATCACAACAAATTTTAGAGCATGGCACTCCTTGATCACAAATGAACTCTAGGTTCAAGCTAATAATTCCTCATTTTTCCCATGAGGTGTTTTTCCTTATTATATTTTTCTCCTATATAGCCTCCATTTTGATAGAAAAAATCTTGTATACCCAAGTAATGGGTCTAGCCACAACGGATACATTATATAGAATATTTCCTTAGGTTAGAACCAATTAATATGGCCTACCTCTTAGTACACTTATCCCGTTTGGTGATGACATTGATTGCTCGCTCGAGCTATCTCTCGTTTACTTCTCGAAACACCTAAAACAAGTAAACAACATAAAACAACAACCATGATAATAGACAAATTGTAATTCAACCTACTTAACAAGTCAAGAAGTATTAAGCCATAAACATGTGAGATGACACATTATGTATGAAATCAATCGATAGTTTGATATATATTGAATCAAGAATATATTACAACCATTGTCTTGACATTGTTGTTCTCCCCCAACAAAACTAGGTTCCCACACACTTTTGTCAGCATTCCATGATGGCCTCAACAATGATAGTTTTAAGGCTCTACCCTTTAGGATTCACACTAAACCAAATTCACACTTCTCCCTTACACAACTAGAGAGCTACAACTATGAATAGCTTGTTGTTTACTCCAAACATAATTAGGACTAGCACACAAATATTAACACTTCAACACTAGCTTGTGCTTGGGAAAAATGGAGGTTTATATACCATGGATGGATGGGAGATGGTTCATGTTATCATGGGATAAGGTCTTATCTCTTTAGGTAGTTCCATCCTTATAGGGGAAAGGAACACAAACTGGCATCCTCGACTCCATCGGGCTCAACCATTTATTAGAATTCAGTTATGAAGCTTCTAGAGTTGCAAACTTTGGTTCCTTATTTAAAAAAAATTCTGTAAGAGGATCAATAGGAATGGAACAAAGGTTAATCACTCCAGTCAGGGCTAGGGACAGTGTTAATCCTTGAATATCTGCACAAGGAGGACAAGGGTCATTAGCGTCAGTCTTGTAAACTTGGAAAAATAGAAGATTTTTGGGAAATGGTGCAAAAGGGAGTTGTTCTACTCATGAAGAAGGACACAATGGGAGTTTCTTCATGAAGGGAAAGCACATAGGGTTCACTGTAGTGGTCCTCCAAGATTAGGGAATGACGAGTATAGGTATAGTGATAAAATGTTTTGTAACGCACTCACCACCCATCCAGTGTGAGGGGTGAACCATGCTCTGATACCACTCTGTAACGACCTCCTCCCACATTCACCCAAGTAACCATGCCAACCAATGTAAACATGATGTGAGACACTACTATGATCATATTCAACCTCATATGTGACATTATGGAAGTGGAATCGACGAAACATCACACACAGTCATCCAACATCATCAGTAAAACCCTCAAGAGATAAGGCATCCACTTAGACAACCCATCCCTAGACGACACTAATTTTTCGGATCTCTTAGGCCATAGTCTCTCTCATTCTATTAGAAAGGGAGCAACCAATAACCTGAAGTCACTCTTAGAAGCATACCTGCCAGTGACTAGAGACCCAAGTTTCCAGTTCTCTGCCAGCGACCTCGGGACTTAAGCCACTTCTTTCAGGCTGAGAGCCTAGGCCACTACCCATAATAGAATGATAGCTTAGAATCATGAAAATCACATGGAACATATGATGAAAAATTGCTAAGTTTATCAAGACCCTTGCTAGACCCCTACTAGCCATGAAAGGCATTTCATGAAACATATCATCAACATGTAACCTATAGGTCTAAATAGCAAAATTAAGTGTAGGGGACTCATACTTGTCTGATATTCTCCATGAATCATTGTTTTCTCATGTCATTTTATGTCATATCATTCATTAGGTCATAGATACATTATCCATTCAAATACAAGTAAAAACATGTTATGATCCATACATAGTTGTTGTCACAAAACATATATATAACTAGCGTAATAGGAACAAAAATGCCATAAGCATATTAACCATAAAAATCCATATTGACATCTACATTTACACATGAATATCAAGAGAATTAATTTCTAACTAATGAATGAAATAAACTAACCAGAGATGGGACTAGCATGTTCCACCTAGCCATAGATTGGAAGAGTGATGTATCTTTTCAGCCCAGGGTTATCCACATATACCATGAGGAACTCGAGTGCCTCCTAATCTCTCAGGCTTTATCATGCATCCACAATCCAATCGAGGGATCACTAGGACCTACACTAGGACATAATATCAAGGCTTTATTGTGCATCCCATCCCAGGATTAGTAGGCCCAATGGAGATAAAATCCACCTCTTAGCTTTACCATATATCCTTCCATTCATCAACAATGATTCCTAGGTGCACTGAAGCACACAGTCTCGCTTTACCACAACCCATAATTCAGTTCAGGGGTTTCTATGCCAGTGGAATCATCATCCTCAATCTAGTTCTGGGACCATTCAAACCATTTGTTTGTTAATTTGGAGATCCAACCCACTCAACTTCGAATCCAATCCAACCATCCCATATAAACTAAATGAGAGGACCCATCTCATTAATGCTATCAAGAAATAGCAAGGATAGGATGAAAATATTGTCACACTTGGCAAAACCTATTCCATGATAGAGAGGAAGCACATGCGATCTCATGCATGCAAAATCTAGCTAGGAAAATACACATGCAAGTCGATAACTACAATGAAGTCTATTGCTTCCGCTTGATCCTACATTTCCCTCCTTGATATTTGCTTCCTCTTGCCTTCTTTTCCTTTCTTCCTCTAATGCAAAAGTGCGCCAAGAAACCTCTAAGTGTCCAAGAGTATGAGAGAGAGAGAGAGAGAATAATGAGAGAGCTCCAAAGCTAAACTGACAAAAGCCATGAGATGGTCCTCATAACACCTTTTATGAATGAGGCCTCTATTTTCTTCATTTTCCATTATTTTACTTCATTTTCCTCCTCACATGAAACCTGTGACCTTTCACCTCCTTTTTTTCCTAATTTTGATTATTTCCATAGATACTTGTCCAAAAAATACCTTTTTTCCTTTCCAAAGCCTTAGTCATTGCATTTTCCAATTTCCATAGCGATAAACAACTAAATTAGGACCCGTTAAGATGTATTGCCCAACATTCAACTTGAAATAAGTGTCCCATCGACTGTGGTTATTGTTTTTAACTTTTGTTACATGGAATATTCACCAAGGCTATTACTATCTTTGTGCAGACCATTATTCCTTCTAGCTCTATTTCTTTCGGTTGAATTTTTTTCTATGGAAAATCAATCTACCAAGGAAACTCACTCTTTTTATGTATATATCTCTCGAACCTCATCAACCTCCTCTTCTGATCTCTATTTGGATAAATAATGACCCCGATATATTCCTTATTAATGTTTAAGATCGCTTCTGAATTGATCCATGTGAGTCTATATAAAACTCTCACCTTTTGTGGGTTTTAACCCGATACAGAAATTACCTGCATACGAATTCTAAAACAAAGAAAATAAACAATGCGAGAGCATAACACATAAAACACATATACACAGAGATTTTCCCCTCGATCCCAAAACTGGGACTACCAGCTTCATTTTTCATTATTTTCCTTTCAATGTTACAATACATATTTATACATGCCGAAGCATCCAATACCATGTACTGAAAAGCCATCGTGTCCAAAACCATGGACCGAAAACCATCGTGTCCAAAACCATGTGTGAAAAACATTCACAAAAAAATAGGTAGTTCCGGCCAACCTAACATAGGGTCCAAAACCAAAATTTTCCAGGGAGCATAGAGTGGGATTACCTACACCCCTCAAACCCCCTGTGACTCCCCCCACTGTGCAATTGGCCCAATGAAGCTGTGGCTTCGCCCCCCTTCTAAACCCCTAGTTAACTACATGAGCTAGTCATGGAAAGAATATAACACAACCCAACATTCTCCCACTTGTTGTTTTCTTTCCACAGGGGGCCACAAGAGAACTTAGTCATTTATATAGCCTTGCAATGCCCATTGTTTCTCTACACCAAGAGAACTTCTCAGAGCTCACGAATTTTGTTAATGCATCTGCAGTATTCTTCAAAGTGTCCACCTTTACCAGCAACACCTTTTTGTTTTCTATCATATCCCTCACAAAGTGATACTGAACATCAATGTGCTTTGTCTTTGAATGATATGCAGGGTTCTTTGCCAAGAAAATTGCACTTTGGTTGTCACAGCCTATCCTTATAGCTCCCTCTACTAACCCCATATTTGAACACAATCTTTGAAACCAAACTTCTTCCTTCCTTTCATGAGTGGCTGCCATGTATTCTGCCTCTGTAGTTGATAGTGCCACTACAGATTCTTTCTTACTCATCCAACTAACTGCACCTCCAAATAGGTTAAAGACATACCCACTTGTAGATATTCTTTGATCCGAATCTCCAGCCGAATCTGCATCAAGAAAGCCACGAATATCCAACACTCTGTCCAATCCTGGTCTTCCTTGGTAGCACAAACCATAATCACTAGTGCCACACAAATACCTGAAAACCCGCTTCACTATTGTCTAGTGCTCCTTCCTTGGTTTTGACATAAACCTACTCAATATTCCCACTACATGTGTAATGTCTAGTCTAGTACAGACCGTCACATACATCAGGCTACCAACTGCACTTGCATATGGAACACGGGACATGTCCTCTTCCTTTTCTTTTGTCTTGGGACACTGTTGAGCAGATAACTTTACACCTACAAGAATAGGAAATTTCACGAGTTTACTATCTTGCATATTAAACCTTTGCACTATTGTCTCGACATACTTTCTCTGGTTTAACCAGAGCTTCCCCTTTGTCGAATGTCTTTTAATTTCCATGCCCAAAATATAGTTTGCAGCACCAAGATCTTTCATGTTGCATTTGGAGGACAAATGGGTCTTCAAATCTTGTATAATTTCTTTTTCATTTCCAACCAGGAACATATTATCCACATATAAGACCAGATAAATAACACTATCACCAGTTAATTTAAAATACACACAGTGATTTGCTTTGCATCTAGTGAATCGAATTCCCCGCATAAATGTATCAAATTTCTAATACCACATCCTTGGTGACTATTTTAACCCATACAGAGACTTCTTTAACTTGTATACCAGTTCTTTCAGATCTCCGTGAAGAAATGTTGTCTTCACATCCATCTGTTCTACCTCAAAATCAAAAGCAACAACAATAGATAAAAGTAATCTCATAGAATTTACATTGGAAACAAGGGAAAAAATATCACCAAAATCAATTCCCAGCACCTCGGAATAACTTTTTGCTACTAACCAAGCTTTGTATTTCTCCACCTTTCCTTCTACATTTGTCTTCTTCTTGAACACCAACTTGTTGCCAATGGGTTTCTTTCTAGCCGGAAGCTCCACCAGATCCCAACCCTCATTTTTGTGCAAAGATGCCATTTCATCAACCATGGCCTCTTTCCAAAGATTTCCATCATCTGAATTTACTGCTCCGTTCATAGTTTTGGGATCGTCATGAGTAATAGATAAACCAGAATTTGAACAAAAAGTAGATGGACTATACCTTTTTGGCTACCTTCTTTCTCGAACTGACCTTCTCACACCCTGAGTTTGTGGCTCTTCATGTTCTGATTCCTCCTCTGCTGTAGAGTCTGATTCATCCTCATTTAGCTCAAACTCTATGTTATGAGGTTCCTTTGGTTGGAATTCATGATTAACAATATCTTTCACCTCTCTGAATAGCACATCTTAGCTGTACACAACCTTCCTTGTTACTGGGTTCCAAAGCTTATAATCCTTTAAACCATCCTTGTGTCGAATAAAGATGCACTTTTCAAATTTACTATCCAACTTGTTTCATTTCTCCTTTGGAAAATGTACATATGCATCACATCCAAATATCCTCAGATGTGAAAGGGAGGGTTTCTTACCTGTTCATACCTCTTGTGGAGTTTTATCCTCCATCGCCGATGAAGGTGATTTATTGACCAGATAACATGCTATCTCCACCACCTCTGCCCAGAATTCTTGTCCTAACCTGGCACCACTAAGCATGCTTCTTTCCTTTTCCATTAACGTCTTGTTCATTCTTTCTGCAACTCCATTTTGCTAAGGTGTATATGGATTAGCCTTCTACCATGATATACCACACTTCGTATAGAATTCTTCAAATTCCTTACTACAAAACTCTCCACCATTATATGTGCTCAGCACCTTTATCTTCTTCTCTGTCTTGTTTTCACACCAGAACCTTGAATTCTTTAAACCTATCAAAGACTTCAAATTCCTTCTTAAGGAAATATATCCATGTATTCCTTGAGAAGTCATCTATAAATGCTACATAGTACACAGACTTACCCATTGATGGCACCTTCATAGGTCCAAACACATCACTATGCACAAGCTCTAATATATGTTTCGCCCTCTTACCACCAGAGGGGAAAATCACCTGATTAAGCTTCCCATATACACAATTTTCACAAAAATTAAAATTCAGAGAGCTATTACCCTCTGCCATACCCTTACCATAAAGTATTCGAAGGCCCTTCTCTCCAATATGTCCAAGCCTTTGATCCCACAACATGTTCCTCTCTCCAAAAACCACTAGATTTTCTGCTCCACTTTCAGGAACCACAGAGATATTGCACCCATCGACAACAGTTCTAACCTGTAGTTTGTACATAATTCCATTCTGAACTCCCCGCATCAATACCAGTGCTCCCCAACCATCTTGTAGGTATGCTTCTCGAACACTGTTTTTACACCTACATCATCCAAATTGCTTACAGAGATCAAATTTCTAGCTAATGTAGGAATATGCAGAACACACATAAGTGTTCTAACCCTTCTGCTTTGCAACTTTAGCTTTACTTTTCAGTGACCAATGATTCTAGCCTTCTTGTCATCCCCCACGAAGACATCACCACCATCGTATTTCTCATACTCTCAGAACTACTCTCTATGGGGAGTGAAGTGAAAGTATGCACCTGAGTCAATCAACTATGCCTCATGATCTACATGTGTACTTAAAGAAGCCAAGTACACATCCCCACCTACATCTGAGGTGGTTTTCACCTCTAGAGAAGGAGCATCATCAGATCCCTTTCCTTTGTGAGGAGCTTTAGATTTACGGTCCCGTTTGTAGTGACCTTCTTTTCTGCATTTCCAGCACACCACCTTTACAGGTTTTCCTAGAGATTTAGATCTCCCTCTATATTTAGATCTCCCACTCGATGACCTATTTTTGTTTCTATTTTGGGACCATCCTCGTATAGACAAGTCATGACCATTCTGACTCTCCATATTTTTCAATCTCATCTCCTTCGTCAGCAAGGATGAGACTATTTTATCAAACTACAAGGTAGTTGCATTGCTACCTATTGCGATAATGAGACTATCCCATGAATCTGGTAGAGAACATGACAAACTGATGCACTTATCTTCATCTGGAATTTTATTATCAACAAATGCTAACTAACTTACCACAATATTAAATTCGATTTGATGATCTCTCACCGAGTCTCCATCTTTCATCCTCAGGTTATATATTTTTTTCCGTAGGAATAGTTTATTCATCAGAGACTTAGATTGGTACAAAGTCCCTAACTTTTCCCACAAAGGCTTCACCATAGCTTCACCTGATACACTCAACAATACTGAATCCGAGACACATAATCGTATTGTGCTCTTTTCCTTCTCATCCAACTTCTTCCATTATTCATTGGACACTCTCGTTGGTTTAGTACCCGGATCTACCCCGATCCACTGATCTTTACCCACAACCAGGTCCTCCATCTTGAGTTTCCACAACTCAAAAAAATCACCATTAAATTTCTCGATGTCTATATTTCCACTCCTTGCCATCTTCTTTCACCCCCCAAAATTGATCTCACAAATATCGCACTGAACACGGTCTACCACACGCCCAAGCGAAACCCCTTCGCAACAAAGGCGTCCCCTTGAAGCCAAAATAGCTCTGAAGCCAAATGTAGGTTTTAACCCCATACAAAAAATACTTGCATACAAATTCTAAAACACAGAAAATAAATAATGTGAGAGCATAACACATAAAACACATTTACACAAAGATTTTCCCCTAGACCCCAAAACCATGACTACGAGCTTGATTTTTCATTATGCTCCTTTAAATGTTATAATACATATTTATACATGCTGAAGCATCCAATACAATGGACCGAAAAACCATCACGTCCAAAACCATGGACTGAAAACCATCACGTCCAAAGCCATGTGCGAAAAACATGCACAAAGCCATAGGTAGGTCTGCTGAACCTAACATAGGGTCCAAAACCAAAATTTTATGGGGACCATAGAGTGGGGTTACCTGCACCCTTCAAACCCCTATGACTCCCCCCTCTACACAATCGGCATAATGAAGAGGGGGCTCCGTCCCCCCTTCTAACACCCCAGTAAACTATGTGGACTAGTTGTGGAGAGAATATAACACAACCCAACACCTTTGTCAATTAATTCTGATTAATTAAATGATTTCCCTAAGTTAGACTTGGGCATTTTTTAATTAACAATCAATTAATTTAATTGAGTTATTTCTAGGTGGAATTTCCATAAATTATTTATGGGTTATAGGGATATCATGCTTTCTAGCCTCTCCACAAATTTTGAGACTAGAACACCATCTCATGCTATCAAAACTAACATGTCACGGTGAGTGTGTTACGATAAATTGTGCCAAAGGGACCCTCCTTGGTTGATTAAAAAAAAAGAGAGCAACCGAAGGAGTCATCGGGATAGCACACCAAGGTGAGTTTGCATGTGGTGATGAGGCACTATAATCACAGACTGACTAGAATCTAGGGATGCATGTGGTTGAGGCTCCCATAGTCCACGTATACCTAAAGGTTTTATCCTAGGAGCATAAAGAGGCGTTTGTCAAAATACTGTCGGAGTGAAGGGAGAAGGATGACATGTCTCAGTTGTAAGAATTTACAGGGTAAGTTCCTCAGACAAAACACCAAAAGGACACCGCTCACAAACAAATCATAGATCAATACACCAGTATTTTGACGTGGTTAAAACCCTCAGAGAGGGAAACAGTCCATGGCCTGCGCCAACGTGGCTACTACAGGCAATTTATTAATAAAAGAATGAAAATTTACATAAGCTTCTCTCATGCACGGTTAACCTCCAAATGACCCTCCATGCGCTTTAAATAGAATTCATGGACCAATCGGGTGTCAAGCCACGGATCAAGTGTCGGTAATACCGAGGAGAGAATGAACCGTCGGATCACTACATATCGTGACCGTCGCATTGTAAGTTACAAAATGTACAACTGTAAAGAAACACACTTTACCTAACCCTATACCTAACTCTATACTAGACCAAGTTGAACTTAACTATTTCCTATGTGTCGGAATATCCTAACATCCCCCCTTAAGAACAACTTGGGATAGGATTGAAGGATTTACAAATATGACACAATAGGAGAAGGAAGGAGGCACTAGAGCCTATCCCTCCTTAGTGACAACTTCCTGAACTCCAAGCATATATCGAAGTTTAGTGAACTTCGCCTCTGTGAGAGCCTTTGTGAAGATGTCTGCAACCTGATCATCTGTTGAACAATATTGCACTTCAAGAACATGGTCATGAATGAGCTTTCTGATGAAGGGCATGTGAAGTTCAATGTGTTTGCTGCGCTGATGCTGAACTGGATCTTTGCAAAGCTGAATGGCACTTTGATTATCACACCAAATTGTAGTCGGATGCTACTGCTCAAAGCCCAATTCTGATAGGATCTGACGAAGCCACAAGGCTTCCTTACTAGTTTCCACGGCACCACGATACTCTGCTTCTGCTGACGAAAGAGAAATGGCACCCTGTTTCTTAGAAGCCCATGTAATAGGCCCTGAACCAAGAGTGAAGACATAACCGACAGTAGACTTCCGATCATCAGGGTCACCAGCCCAATCAGAATCAGTGAAACCAACTAATAGAGGAGCTGCTTTGGCACTGTAATGAATCCCAAACTGTACTGTACCTCGAACATAACGAAGTATTCTCTTAGCTGCTTTCCAATGACTTTCACGGGGGTTTTGCATAAAACGAGCAACAAGGCCAACAGCAAAGGAAAGGTCAGGACGAGTATGGGTTAAATACAAGAGTTTTCCTACAAGTTGACGGTATAAGGTACCATCAACTTCAGGAGAAGTACAAGAGACTGAAAGTTTGACTCCAGACTGAAAGGGAGAAGGAGCTGGCTTACAATCTTCCATGTGAAAATGACGAAGAATATCACAAGCATACTTGGACTGGGAAAGGGAAATACCCTCCTTCGATTGTAAGACTTGAAGACCGAGAAAATAGTGTAAGTGTCCTAAGTCTGTCATTTCAAATTTCTTTTTAAGGCTGGACTTCACATGGTTTATAAGGTTGGGATCACTACCAGTAAGAATAAGATCATCAACATAAAGAACAAGGATGATAAGAGAGTTTTCCACTTTCTTGGTGTAGACAGTATTGTCAGAATAACACCTAGAAAAGCCAGATTCTAAAAGAAAGCTATCCATTTTGGCATACCAAGCCCGAGGAGCTTGCTTGAGACCATAAAGAGATTTCTTAAGTCGACATACAAGGCTGGAGTCTGTTTCGATGAAGCCAATGGGTTGTTCCATATAGATTTCTTCATGCAAGTCCCCATGCAAGAAGGTAGATTTAACATCCATCTGATGGACTTCCCATTTTAA
>APFE031627992.1:134824-199722 GCA_000404065.3 Pinus taeda | reverse complement strand
CCTTAACTAATTAACTCAAGATGAATTAATTAATTATTTTACAAACAGCTGCTAAGATCAAATTCGAATTTTACTTCATTATTTTAGTTTAGGCACTGACTAAAATAGGAAGGTATCTCGAAATGCTATTTATAGAATGCTATTTTTAGCACTTCCATTTTTCATTCCTTATAGCTATGTTCAACACTGGTTGAACTGCTATTTATAGTAGTGATATTTTTAGCATTTCTTGTTGCTATTTTCAACACCACAACTAGTAGTTTTGGTCATTAAATTTCTCAACCCTAAACCTACCATCTTCTGTCATTGTTCCCACTCAAACTAGGAACCCTTATCTCCTGTGAGTTTATCAGCTAAGAAACCCTTCAGCTTTGATACCAGTTGTTAGAAATTAAGTAATGGAGCAATGAAATACACAAAATCTTATGGAAACACAAATATAGAAATTCATAGAATAGGAGAGACACAGATATACGTGGTTCACCCAATTTGGGCTACGCCCACGGAGAAACAACCAATCCTTCCTTTTATATTATCCAGCAAGATGAAGAGATACAACCTACATCAGATATGTTGTAATTTCCTCTTCTCTCTCACACAGTCTCCTCTCTCTTTCTCACTTAGAATAATAATACACATCTGCAATACAATTCCCTCATATAAACTGAGGAGTTTCCTTCTAGGGATTAAACCCTAAATTAAACATAACTTCTATCGTCATATTATTTGCCCAATGAACAACCTAGATTGACTACAAAATTACAGTATTTTATAAGGCAATTTTTCATCTATTTTTAGCTTCGAGGGCCCTTTCCCTGAACCCCCGGCAAGGGAGGCCTTCAAACATGCAGTCACCCCCCTTGGACCCCCCAGGCAACAATAGTGGGGGGGAACTCAGCCCTACATCCCCCATCAGAGATTAGGATACAAACTCAGGTGAAACAAGACCTCTTACTCCACATCCAACACCCTTAAGCACATATTGGTTCAAAAAATGTTTTTAACGGAAGATGAATAAATTTTTATGGGCTAGAGGTGGCCAGTAAACTTGGCCACCCTCAAATAATAAAAGTGTAGTTCACTCATCCTTCCATGCAACATGGACAAGTCAGAGCAGGAGGGTGATAACTACGAGTAGTGGAGCCAATGGTTAAAGAAAGGAAATATGTGTAGGGGCCAGATCCATAAGCACGTTGAGCCCACTACCACAAAAGGAAATAAAAGGACAAAACTGACTTCAGTTGTACCAAAGCTCAGTCCAAAAACCATTAGAGAGACCCTTTAAGATATCGAAGGTTGAGCTAGCTATGACCAAGGGTTCCCTAGGGTGCTACAAAGGAGCTACAAAGTTGATTTGTAGGTGCTACAGGATAGAGAGCAAGTTCTATAGGATCGAACACAATTGCTACAAGATTACCGAAATTTCTACAGGATTGTAGAGGAGGTGTTATAGGATCAATCCGAGCAGTGAAAGAGGATCTGAATCACTCAGAATCTTCCTCCAAACCCCAAAAATCATAAGGGATTCATTCAAACAGGGGTAAGTGGCATCTTTTCTCCTCACCCTCCATGCAATTATTAAGTGAAATTATACATGTACATACATCTTGTAGTAAACCCCTGAAGAATTGGATTTCTTTTGAAAAATATAATTTTTTACATGAGGAAACCAAGGTGGTAGTAGAGATAGTCCTTTTGAAGCTTGGAATATAATCCTCCTCTCTCTAGCTAGAAAATATGCACCAAAATCCTTAACCTACCCTGAAATCTTAGGTTGCTCAGAACACATTTCTTCACAAAAAAAATCCTTTGAAATAACTTGAGGAAGCAGCACTAGGAGCCATGGGGGGAGGTTTCAATAGAAGGGAACCCATAGACACCAATAAAATCCATCAACATCCTCTTGTTATAGATAGGAACCAAAGAATGGGGTTCTTTGAAAAACTGAAAGTGTATGATGATGAGGTGACCCACGAATTTTCCATGGCCCTTCACTCTCAAGGAGAAGATAGTGCCACCATTGTTGTAAGGGGACTTGCCATCCATTTGAATGCGGAGCTCATTAAAAGAGTGACCACCATACCTTTGGGAGTCGAATGGGGCAAGGAATATAGAAAAAAATCCATCACATCCAAGAGAAATTTCTTCCTCCCTAAAGAGAAGCATGTTGAAGACAAAAATAGAGTAAGAATTGAGAGCCTCCCTTACCCTTGGAATGAAGTGGCCTATAGAATCCTCAATTACATATCTTTTGAAGGGAGGTTGAGTGTTATATATGCCTTTCAATTTAGGCTACTCTATGATCTAAGGTTCCAAATAGAATTTCCCATTCCAAGCAGCCTCAACATTCCACATTTCTTGCTTCAGTCGATGATTGAAATGAGCCAGAGGGTGAGTGAAGGGAAGCACCAGTACATTGCCCATCATGGCCTCATAAAGCTCATTGTTATGAATTCCTTAAGCCACCTCAGGAGTGTTGTGTTGTGTACTGATTTTGTGGACATGGATAGGGAAGCCTTCATGGAAACACAAGCCAAAATCTTGACACAACGTGAAGATACCACAAAATCTAGTGTTGGAGATAAGTAAGAAGAACAAGGATAAAATGAAGAACGTGGATAAGAATCTGAAGAGAAAGAAGAAGAACAAGAGGGAGTGGTTAAAGGGAAGGAATAAGAGGTTTAAGGAGAAGTTGGAGAAGAGAGTAAAGAAGAAAGAGGGAAACAAAAAGTAATGAAAGAGACCCTTGGAGGGACCTCTAGACCTCAGAAGGAGGGAAAACAAAGGTGGTAAATAAGCCTCTCAGAGGGGAATACAAAATAAGAGTTGGTTGCAACTCTGGCAGCCTTTAGCAAACCTATCAAAATCAAGAGAAGGTATCCCAGGAAAGGTCCCTTCTAATTTAAAAGAAGAAAGAGCAGCAAAATCAAATATGGGAAGCCTCAACCTCCTTAAATGGTCCCAATCACAATTGATGAATCAGTTAGCCACCGAGAAGAAGAATTGGGATGAGGAAAAAGGAAAATTCAAGAGGCCACCTCCCTTAGAGCCAAGGGAAAGAAACCTCTAACACCCTTGAGAAGGCCAACCACTAGGTCAGTCATAGCCAAGAAACTCAAAGCACAAAGCTGCCCTACTATAAGAAATGACAGAGTTGCTACAGGAAACAACAGAGCTGCTACAGGAAATAATAGAGTTGCTACAGGAAGGAACATAATTGTTATAGGATGAAGAAAAAATGCAACAACAAAAGATAGAAAGACCTAAAGCGGAGGTAAAAGGTCCACAAGGACTCCAAGAGTCTAACCAACAGCCTAATCTTAGGTCCTATTACAATTTTGTTGAAGCAGGAAGAATCGTACCTAAAAAGTTTGCAATTCCTCTTCTATTTGAGTTAGGAAAAGAGAGGAGCAGAACTCTTCAGTGGATGCAGATTGAAAAATCCAAGAAAGTAGAGGATGTGGGCTTCATGGAGGAAAAGATGCAACAAATGGGTCAGGAAATAGCTAGCTTGAGGCTAAAGGAATTAGTCATGAATGAGAAATTTCATTTAGAAAACAAGAAGCTGAGAGAGAAACTACAGGAAAAGGAGGCACAACTTGCCACCATGGAAAGCTTATCCATGGAGGCCATCCAATGCAGGAAGCCATCCAAATCATATGACATTTTCCTCAAAGAAAAATGGATGCAATTCCAAATCAAAACATTAGCATAATATGGCTCTCTACCATTTCAATATTGTAGGAGGTTCATTGACTTCTACCAATAGGTGAGCATCGAGGATAGAGCCAAATTGGTTGAATTCAATATGCATAATAAGATCCTCACAAACATGAACTTTTGGGACCCAAACTCAATATTGGGGGATGCACAACTGATGGGACTAGCCTCTTGGATAACCCATGAAGAAATAAGGGCTGAGGAAGTAAGAATTTTATGGCCAAAGAAGCAAGTGAGCCCCTATACATCAGAGCAGATTTAATAAGCCCCAAGGTTATCATAAGTAACCATAGCATTATCTCTATAAATCCCAAATTTTCCCCTCGCTACCTGACAACACAATAAAAAGCCATCTTCCATTTCAAAGATACCTTTAGGTTATTAGGGACTGAGAGTTTACAGGATTCCCAAAGAAGATGGCATGTTCTACCCCACAGTCTACGAATCAGGCAATATCACTCCCCTGAAATGTTGAGGAATTCTCTAGAAAGGACCCCACTGTAAAAAAGAATTATTCAAAGGTTGAAAATCAATTGGATAGGGCTAAAATCAGTCCTTCCATGCTATTAGGCCTAAAAGAGAGAAGATATGAAGCAGAGGAACAAAGGGAGTGGGAACCATAGAGGCAAATGCAAGATTCTATCCACAAGAGGGCACACCATCTGAAATGCCTCAGGATGTCAGAGAGGCCACCCGAACCATACATGAACTACATATTAGTGAGTAAGTTTCTAAGAGGATGAGAAACACTTTCAACAATGGGTTGATGATGGGTATAATCAATAGGTACATTGATTTCCCCATTTCAGTATTCTCCAGCCCATAATTTATCCTTTTCTCACATTAATTAATATATTTTTGGCCATAATGTGTTGAATAGGAATACTAAAGGATTTTTTTCATTCTTTGTGGCCTAATGTAGTTAATGTGTAGGAAAAAGAACATTTTTTAGTACATTTATGATGCAAAGGCATGTTGGAGGAGTCTAGAGGAAGTTGTTGGGTGTGGAGCCTGATTATCTTCCTTATTCATAGGTGTCGCCGCATTAGACCCCATTTCATAATGTGGTGGAAATGCTGCCCA
This sequence comes from Pinus taeda, assembly GCA_000404065.3. Classification (NCBI taxonomy): domain Eukaryota; kingdom Viridiplantae; phylum Streptophyta; class Pinopsida; order Pinales; family Pinaceae; genus Pinus; species Pinus taeda. The sequence goes on along the minus strand of APFE031627992.1, from coordinate 194,919 downwards.
TAAAATGTACAACGCCAGGGGGGGCCGTGGGGGGGGATTATTTCGAGCCCCCCCTTGGCGAGGGATCGGGAGCAGTGCCCTCGAAACCAAAAATAGATGTAAAATTGCATTGTAAACTGTTGTAATTTACTAATCAATCTATGTTGTTCATTAGCCAGAGATCTAACGGTAGAAGTTATGTTTAATTTAGGGTTTTTTTCCCTAGAAGGCAACCCCTCACTATATATGAGGGAATTTTATTGCGTCTATGTAGATATGTATTATGAGAGAGAAAGATAGAGGATATTGTGTGAGAGCGAAGAGGGAATTACAGCGGATCTATTATAGGTTGTATCTCTTTAGTTTGTTGGACAATATAAAGGAAGGACTGGTTGTTTCTCCATGGACGTAGCCCAAATTGGGTGAACCACATATATCTATGTCTCTCTTGTTTTATGTGTTTTATGTGTTTATATTTCTATAATATATAATTTTCTAACAACTGGTATCAAAGTTGAAGGTCTAATTGGTTGATAAACTTGCAGGAGAGAAGGGTTCTTGGTTCGAGTGAGAGTAATGGTGAAAGATGGTAGGTTTAGGGTTGAAAAATTTTACAGCCAAAACTACCAGTTGTGGAATATGTAGATGGAATATTATCTGTATTAGAAAGATATGTACCTACCATCGAGCAGAAAGACAAAGAATCCAACGAGTATGACAAACACAAAATGGGATATTCTTGACAAAAATTCACATGGAACAATACGGTTGTGCCTAGTGGTGTCAGTAACATTTAATATTTCAAAGGAAATGACAACAAAGGGTTTAATGTCATCATTGGCCAAACAATATGAAAAACCCTCGGCCTCAAATAAGGTATTACTTATGAAACATTTATTTAATATGAAGATGTTAGAAGGTGGATCTGTTATTAATCATTTAAATGAATTTAATACAATTACGAGTCAATTAAGTTCTGTAGGAGTTAATTTTGATGATGAAGTTAGGGCTCTGTTATTTCTATGCTCATTGCCAGAAAGTTGGAATGGTTTAGTTATGGCCATTAGTAACTCTATCTCTAGATCTAGTACTTTAAAGTTTGATAATGTTGTCAGTGCAATCCTTAGCGAGGAAATGTGACAGAAAAGCTCCGGTGAGACATCAGGTAATGCTTTAACTACAGATAATAGGGGAAGAAAAAAGGAAAGAGGAAAGAGCCCAGGATGTCACAATAAGTCAAGGAAAGGCAGATCCAAGTCCAGAGCGAGGATATTGTGCTAGAAATGTGGGAAAAAAGGACATGTGAAGAAAGACTGCAAGTCTCGAAAGGGAAAGAAGGAGATGTGCAAAAAGAAAACAATCATGAAGCAAATGTGACAAATGATGTGTCGCAAGATTCTTTGATTCTTTCATTAGAAAATAGTATTAATGCCTAGGTGGTAGATTCAGGGACCTCATTCCATGTGACACCTAATAGGAAACATTTTCATGATTATGTTCAAGGAGATTTTGGACAGGTTTGATAGGGTGATGATAAGCCTTGTAAAATCATTGGAATGGGTACAGTTTTAATAAAATAGTAGAATGGAAATCAATGGCTATTAAAGGAGGTAAGGCATGTTCCAGATTTGAAGAAAAATCTTATTTCAACAGGGCAGTTGGGAAGTGAAGGTTGTGTAACTACTTTTACAGATAAAACTTGGAAGGTCACTAAAGGAGCCCTGGTAATAGAAAAAGGAGAAAAGGTTGGTACATTGTATTTATGCAATGGTATTTCTAATTATGTTAATGCTTTAACCTCTACAAGAGAAGATACGACATTGTGGCATCATAGGCTTAGGCACATGAGTGAGAAGGGGATGCAGATTCTTCACTCAAGAAATCTGTTACCAGGTTTGAAGCATGTTGATTTAAAATTTTGTGAGAAATGTGTTTATGGAAAACAAAAGAGAGTCAGATTGCTCAGAGTTGGAAAAGAAAAGAAGAGTGAAAAATTAGAGCTTGTGCATACATATGTATGGGGACCTACTCAGGTATCATCTCTCAGAGGCTCTCGTTATTATGTTACTTTTATTGATGATGCAACCAGAAAATCTAATGTATTTGATACTTTCAAGAAATAGAAAGATTTGGTTGAAAACGAGACAGGAAAAAGGTTGAAGTGTCTCAGATCAGACAATGAGGGTGAATATTGTAGCAAAGAGTTTGATAGGTATTGTTCAGAGAATTGAATTCATAGAAAGAAGATAGTTCTAGAAACACCACAAGAAAACAATGTGTCAGAAATGATGAACAAGACAATCATGGAGCATTCAAGGTGCATGAGATTGCATGCATGATTGCCTTTACAATTTTGGGCAGATGTTGTAGATACTTTTGTTTATATAGTAAACAGAGGGCCTTCAAGTTCCTTGGATGGTGGTATTCCAGAGGAGGCATGGAGAGGTAAAAAGGTAAACTACTCATTTTTAAAGACTTTTGGTTGTGAATCCTTTGTCCACATTAATAAAGAAAATAGAACAAAACTTGAGGAAAAATCAAAGAAATGTACCTTTATTGGATATGGTGTTAGTGATTTGGGTTATCGCTTTTATGATTATGAAAAACACAAAATCATTAGGAGCAAAGATGTCATATTCAATGAAAATGTTTTGTATAAGGATCAGATGCAAGAAAGAAACGGGAAAAAGAAAATAGATAATAAGTAGTTCTTGATGACATCACAGAAAAAGTGAAGGTGCCTGAAAATCATAATGATCAACATCCAGAACAACAACAACAAGAAGCACCTCAAACACCTGAAAGTGGTGTTAGAAGATATACCAGGATAAGTAGACCCCCTGAACGATACTCTCCTTCATTATATTATGTATTGTTGACTGATTTTGGTGAACCATAATGCTATGAAGAAGCAATGCAGGTAGAAACTAAGAATAAATAGGAGCAAGAAATGAAACAAGAGATGGACTCCTTAGCACATAACTAGACTTGGGAGTTAGTTAGGTTGCTTGCAGGTAAAATAGCATTGCAGAATAAATGGGTTTACAGGTTGAAGGAAGAAGATGAAGGTAGAAAAAGGGATAAATCTAGACTTGTGGTGAAGGGGTTTGCACAGAAAAAGGGTATAGACTTTGATGAGATATTTTCTCTTGTTGTTAAAATGACTTCAATCATAACTATCTTAAGTCTAGTAGCAGCTGAAGATTTTCATCTTGAGAAATTAGATGTAAAGACAACCTTTCTCCATGGGGATTTGGAGGAAGAGATATATATGCAACGGCCACAAGGATATGAGATAAAAGAAACTAGTGTGCAAGTTGAAGAAGAGCTTGTATGACTTAAAACAGGCTCCAAGGCAGTGGTATCTAAAATTTGACAGGTTTATGTATGAACAAGGTTATACGAGATGTCACTCTGATCATTTTGTTTATCTCAAAACTAAAAATGGTGGCAGTTATATTATATTGTTATAGTATGTAGATGACATGCTTGTTGCAGGTTCTAACATGCAGGAAATAAATGTGTTCAAAATAAAATTGGCAAACTCATTTTCAATGAAGGATTTGGGTGCTGCAAAACAAATCCTTGGTATGAGAATAACTAGAGGCAGGAAGAATCAAAATTTAACATTGTCTCAGAGTGAGTACATAGAAAAGGTGCTGAAAAGATTTAATATGCAGAATGCAAAACCATTTAGTATACCTTTGGCTAGCCATTTCAAACTAAGTAAGGAGGTGTGTCCCAAGACTCAAGAAGAAATGGTTTATATGTCTAAAGTTCCATATGCATCAGCACTTGGAAGCTTAATGTATGCAATGGTCTGCATAGGGCCTGGTATTGTACGTGCAATGGGAGTTATAAGCAGGTACATGAACAATCTAGGAAAAGAACATTGGATGGTGGTGAAGTGGATTCTCAGGTATTTGAGAGGTACCACAAATCAAGCACTATGCTTTGGTGATTTAAACATTGCTCTACAAGGATATGTTGATGCAGATATGGTGGGTGATAGAGATAACAGGAGGAGCACAACAGGATATGTGTTTACTGTAGGTGGAACAGTTGTCAATTGGGTTTCAAAACTATAAAGTGTTGTAGCACTCACAACAAAGGACGTAAAGTATGTTGCTGCTACAGAGTCTAGTAAAGAAATGATTTGGTTACAAAGGTTTCTAGATGAATTGGGTAAGAAGAAGGGGTTGGGTAGGTTATAAAATGACATACAGAGTGCCATACGTCTTGCAAAGAACTCTACATTTCATTCCAAGACTAAACATATATAGCATAAGTACCATTTCATAAGATCAGTGTTGGAAAATGGGTAGTTGAAGCTAGAAAAGATACACACTAGCCAGAATCCTGTAGATATGTTAACAAAAGTTGTAATTCGGGAGAAACTGAGATTCTGCTCAGTTTCAATTGGTCTTCAAGTATGATGATGAAGATGAGAAACAACCAGGTCCAAAGTGAAGTCATTGTCCAACATATGAAGCAGTGGTGGAGTTGTTATAATCAGTCTCCAAGTGGGAGATTGTTGGATGTGGAGCCCGATTATCTTCCTTATTCAAAGGTGTTGCTGCCTTGGACCCCATTTCGTAATGTGGTGGCAACGCGGCCCATAAAATGTAAGCCGCCAGGGGGGTCCAAGGGGGGCGAAGATGATTATTTGGAGCCCCCCCCCCCCCCGGCGAGGGATTTAGGGCATCACCCTTGAAGCTAAAAAAATATGTAAAATTGCCTTGTAAAATGTTGTAAGTTCGTAGTTAATCTAGGCCATTCATTAGGCAGAGATCTGGCAGTAGAATTTATTTTTAATTTAGGTATTTTTTCCCTAGAAGGCAACCCCTCACTATAAATGAGGGAATTGTATTGTGTCTATGTAGATATGTATTCTGAGCGAGAAAGAGAGAGGAGATTGTGTGAGAGCAAAAAGGGAATTACAACAGATCTACTGTAGGTTGTATCTTTTTAGTTTGTTGGATAATATAAAAGGAAGGACTGGCTGTCTCTCCATGGATGTAGCCCAAATTGGGTGAACCATGTATATCTGTGTCTCTCTTTTTTTATGTGTTTGTGTTTATATTTCTATAATATATAATTTTCTAACAGAAGTTTAGGGGGTTTGTTCCCTGCATTTATTCTCCTTTGACTCAAAGTGATCCCTAGAATCACTTGTCTACAACTCGAGGTCTATTGGAAACCAATGAATTCAAGTGAATGCAAGGATCTAAGGGAGCTAGATCCACTTTTCTCAAGATTTTGGAGGGAAGCAACCCTCTTTCCAAGGATTTTTTCCCTCAATCATCTTTGTATAAATCAATAAGCCAAAGAGCTCATTAGCATTCAGTTTTTTGGAGAAAGGAGGGCTACTAAGAGCCAAGTGCTCAAAACTATCATTCCTATTTTTATTTGCATGATGTATCTGAACTCTATTTTATGCTAATGAAAGTTCTAAGATTGCTTCACATATGAGTTTGTTGCAGAGGGCTTATTCCCCTTGGGTTAGGGCCCAACCCAGAGGCTCTAGTCCCTCTTTATGTATCTTATTTGTCCATTATTTTAGTACCAACATTTAATTCCTTGTTTGATTAGAAGTTTTTTTTCCAAAAAAAGTGTGTTTACAGGCTTGACTACCACCTCTCTTGTGGGGAGTGTGGTTTAGGAATCTACAACAGAAAGCAAAAAAATATGTGGTTTTTTTCCTTTACAATTTTCTAGGCTTTAGCTCATTGTCTCTCCAATACTATTTTTTGCAGTCTAGGAGTTGAAATCGTATTTCTCAAGTTTTCATGTATGTATGTTAGATGCATGTTGTAAGGTTAATTAGTTCTTAATGAAATGAAATCCTTCTTTGTTTGATTTCTTAAAATTTGACTCTTCCTTTCTTGCTTATCTTATTTTGTTGTGATTTGATCATCATTTTGAGTGCCAGAACAATAGATTGTCATTGTCTTGCAGGTACTATCAATGTCTTGTAGGGTTTACACATGCATCCTACATTCCCCTTGTCATCATCAACCCCTTCTTTGTCATCCCACACTGCCCTCAAAATTCTGCCACCGAGAGTGTATTTCTTAGTTATTTGAGGGACATTGTGTCCATTTTTTTTTGTGTAAGATGGGCCTTTGAGGGGTACTCGGCTTGGAAAAAGCCTCAAAAATCCCTCATATACCCTTACCTACCCTTTCCCACCTTCAAACCACCTTTTTTGCCCTCGGGATTCTCACGGAATCAATCTTGTAACAAAACAAGGAAATCATGTAGCATCCTACAACAATCATGTATCATCTTGTAGCAGTCCCTAAAATTGACCATATCTGATCCAAAATATTGATTTTTGTCTCTTAGGCTTGAATAATGACCCCTAGGCTCTGAATCCATGACGAGGAAGATCCAGGACCACTTTGAACTTGATTTTTTCTCATTGCAAATATAATTATGTAATTAGGGTTAGGTGACAAATTTCTAAATTGAATGGTGATAATGATTTTCTTATGAAATTCATATGGACTTTGTTACTCTAGCCAAGTCCCTTTGAACATAGTGATTAATAGGGTGATTTTCCAATGCAAAGTAGATTAGGCCTATTTCTTTGAATTCGTTCTCTTGGGATTTCAATTACAAAGTGTTGTTCATGCATAGGATTAGTTTCTTTTCAAAGAAACTTTTCACATTCTGCAATTACACTAATGATTCACGTTCTTGCAAGTAGCACAAGGTTAATATTCTGCAAATAGACAATTAATTTTCATTCATGCAATTAGCATAGCCTTTACATTCTTGCAACTAGGGTTAAACTTTACATATGATGAATAACACTTTCCATTTCTGCAAGTAGATCAATTGTTTTCATTCATACAGTTATAGTAGAGATTTATTTTTCATGTAATTCCCTTCCTTGAGCTATCTAAAAGAGTGGTCGCTATATTCATTAATATGGTCCATTTCTTGAAGGTGGCATGCGTATAACTTAACCTACTATGGATGCAACGTTCTCACCTCTTAAGTTTGTACAAATGTCAGGTTGATAATTAAAGTTGGTAGCCTTGGGAGTCTCAACAATACTGTTGTGATACTAGGGCTCATCAATCATCTCCCTCTTGAACCAGTGTTCAAGGGTTGTTACCATCCATTATCCATATAGCAATGTTTCCTTCAATATATACATAGACTTAATCAATAAACAAGGCCTAATTGAGACTTAGCCCAACTAGGGTTATGCTAAAACAATTCCTCATTGATTACGCTAGGGTTTCTAGACTACAAAACTCAAGCCTTTATCATATTCTAGGGTTTCTTACAAACCCAAACCTCATGATATTCATCAAACCCTAATAATCAAATTACCTAGGGTTTCCTTCAAACCCTAGAGTTTTTTTAGGTCTCCTCCATCTTCTCTTGCTTCCATCAATGTTTTTTATCGAGGGTGATCTTCAATGACTTTTCCTCAGCCCAGCTTTGATACCATGTTAATTTTTCTTAGGGCTATATTATTATTTTCTTTAGATAATTTCATTTCATCATTTACACATTGAATTCACCCCACAACAATAACATTATTCAGCAACATATGCAATTATGTATAAATAGAAATATCATCAACAATGCAGCGGAACATAAATAAACAATAGAAGAAAAGAATTCACACATAGAGACACCAAGATTGGTCAGAGATTGGGGAAAAACCCGAGAAAGGGAAAATACCTTTCAAATTATTCTTCTTATTAGACTGTCATTGAATGGTTCAACAAATAGAGGGTATAATGATCCATATCTTCAACCACAAAACTATCTAGCAAAATAAACTAAACAACATGCATGAGATGAACCCAACAATGCTAATAATCAAAACCTTGATTCAAAAGGTTGCAATCAACTATCATCAACTGTCAGAATCTGCGATCAACTGTGGTCAACATTCAAACTCAAACCCTATGTTCCAACCTCATGGAGAGAGAGATGTGTGTGTGGTTGAAACCCTCCAACCACACTCATAGGCATGTGTGCCTATGATTGCAACAGAAAATATCATGTAGCGTCCATGTGGCTAAGAACCAAAAACCCTAATCACATGAGTAAGATTCATATCCTGTAATTTCAAACCTATGCGAACCAACTTCCGCGAACCAAGCTCATCTGTGTGAGCGAAAACAAAGAAAGAAGAATGATAATGATTATGTCCAAATGAGGGTAACTTGACTTGTATTTACAACCATCAATGCGTGTCCAATTCCATTTTGGGCTAACATTTCCTTTTTCTGCACATGTGGGTTTCCATATTAAAATATATTTTTCCTTAACTAAATTAAATTCTTCCAATGGCTAGTAGGGGTCTTCATTGATGAGGAAGATTGTCCAAAGGAGGGAATTTGTTTGTGAGCTAGAAAAATTAACACATTCCATTAATGTTAAGAGACATACTTCTTCAGTCGAGCACCATTGAAAGGTGACTTGAACAAGTTCCCTTGCAATATCTTCAACTATACAACTCCTAAAGAATGTATGTCTTTAATAATCAATGGTATTGACCATGCAATCTCTAATTTTCTTGCCTTACCCTTCACTCGATTTACATATAACAAAACTAAATCATTGACTTTAAAATTCTTCATTTGCAAATATTTATCGTGCCATGCCTTTTGTTGGTCTTTACTAGTTTTTGGTGATAGAGTGCATGGAGTTAGTCTTTCCTCTAATTGTTATAATTATCGGAGTCGTTCCTTCTAGAACTTTGTATTATAATTCAATACATTCAATACACTTACTGCATTCATTGAGAACTGGAGAGGAACAATTTCTTCTTGTCCATAGATAAGTTTGAAAGGTGTAGATCCCGTCAATTGCTTGTATATTGTGCAGTATGCCCAGACGATGGCTGGTACCTTCTCATCCCAGACATCTTTGTCTAGATTACAAACCTTTTCTAAACCTATTGGAAACAATGTTAATACTAAGAGGGGCGTGAATCAGTATTAAGGATAACCTTAACCTTTTATTTTGATTTATAATTTCTCATTCAAACAGGGAAACCATTCATTTGACTAACAACAACACATTATCTAATAGTAGTACAAATCAGCACATGAACACACACACTATGAGAAACATACACATGAGACACCGAGATTTAATGTGGAAACCCATCTGAGAGAAAAACCACCAAATCTTGTTTGTTATTTGTGATGAGCCTCAATATTGCAACAAGAATGTTGCAACTCCCAAGGCTACCAACTTACATTATCAACCCAGGGTTCATACAAACTTTAGAGGTGTTGGCACTATATGTGTAGCATACAATGTGTCCTTATTTCATTGATCTGATGTAATGAAGTGAATGTCATTGTTGGGCTTCAAAATAGTCCTTATTCTCACTCCATTATTCACCAATACCTTCACATTACTTCCATATTATCTTTCTTGCCACCTCCATTCCACCTCCACATCATTACATTTACCTCATTATTGGGTTATCACTATGCTTTTCCAAATTTTATTAATTCTTAACATTTTAAAGTGGATTTATGGTTAAACTTTAGAAAATAATATGCTTATACTTATACCTAACAATTAGAATGATTTTGTTGACATGTGTAGGTACAAAGGAAGCTTCCAAGGCATCTTTATGTGGCCTTGAATGATCAAATTCGAATTTGATAAGATAAGCCTCATGGGAAAGATCATGATCTCATGGAGAAGATCAAGGACAAAAGGGGGTTATGTGTCTAGATGGTTGAGAGATGTATGGAACTAAAGAGAAATCAGTGGATCATCATTATGAGTTTGTTATCTCATCCCATTGTATAAATAGGAGTACCTCCTCCATTCCAAAGGGAGGACTCTTGGAGCATGTATCCAACTTATGATGGAATAGAATAGAGGTTTCATTTTACATAAATTTTCTTTTTATAGTTTTAGATATAAATTGTGTTAATGAAGTATATGGAATAGCTTGTCACTTTGTTCTTAAGAGAATTGAGCTCACTCTAAAAAGATCAAAGAAACATTTTATTTCATAATAGATCTTATTTCATTTAATTGTTTAGATGTTTGAGGGTTTGTTTGTGATTGATGAATGAGTTTTAAATTAAAATCTTATCAGCATATGAGGGGACAAACAAGGGTCTAAGTTAGGCTCTCTCTCCATGTGATTTGAATGATAATTGAAATTCATTCTTTTGCTTTTATGTTTCAAGTTATTTCATTTCTTATGCTTATGAATGAATCTTTGTTTAGTTTGGATCAATATATGAGGGGACAATCAAGGGACTAAGTTAGTCTCTCTCTCTATTTGAATCTGAACAACAATTAAATTCATTCTCTTGTCTTTATTTCAAGTTTCTAGTTTCATGTAATCTATGATTTCTTTTCAATCTATAATACTGTAGGGAAGGACAACCAAGACCTCCTCAATTAGGAGCCTCTTCCCTTGCATATTATATTGAATCATAAATCCTTTAGTTAGACATAGAGTTAGTTTCCTACTCCTGCATATATTTTGCTAGCATCATCACAAGCTTACGAGTTTCCCTGGTTGATAATTTAATGAAAGAAATTTAAGCAATTAAGTTGCCCAACATTTTGGCGCCGTTGCCAAGGATGGTGCTAAGGGATCAGGCATTAGGAATTTAATTCAGTACTAGTATTTTTATTTACAAAAACTAACTTGTGAAACCTGGTGACAGCAAGATCTTCATAAAGGAGTTCAAGTTTGAATTTTTTGATATTTTAGTGTTTAGCTAGTTTTAAATTCAGTCTTTTTAAAACCCCCCTGCATAAATAAAAACAAATCAAGTGATTAGTATGCTCTCTTCCTGCGCTTCATGCGATCAGGAAGATCAGAAAATCTATTGATTTATTTTAAATAAAAATACTCTTGCTGATAACAATAAAAAAATTGTGAATGAAAAAAATCATCTTAAAATAATTTAGATAAAAATCTAGTTTTTTCTCTTTGAATTTTAGTTTAAAACAAATAATAAAAATAAATAACAAAAATAAAAAATCCCACATAATATATATATATATACACATTATTATTATTAAAAAAAAAACTCCAAAATTTCGGTCATTAAAACCAATAAAAAATTAATGACAACTTGCTTTTCCAAAAATCATTATTGGCGCCGTTGCTGGAGCGTTACAAGTCCGAACTTCAAAGTCTGGTCTAGCTCGGACTTCAAACTATGGTCTACACCATGCCTAATCATCAATCGTTTCCGTTTACCGAACCAAAATCTGAAGGGAGCCAGGTCCAATATGGAATCCACATGCCGAGGACCGAACCACAGCAGGTTCGGAACAGAAGCTGGACATTCACACAAATTCACTTCTGTCATTTCCCGACATTTCATCGTTGGAAATTTGGAGCTGGATTTATCCGTGCAGAAGAGAACTGTGTTCGAATAGCATCGAGTCTTTTATTGATTTTGTTTTTTTGAGCCTCAACGAGCGTGTTGTACAAAGTCCAAGGCGCTCGAGCAATTTTCTTTCCCATGATTACTACTGTGGGAGCGCGGCCTGGATGAATTTTGTGGAGAAACGTATGATCACGAAGAGCAACTGGAATTTGAATTCGAGCATACCAAACGGAGCAATGTTAACACTAAATCCTGGCATGAAATTACCAATCCTCTGAGTTGGATCCATCTCTCTCAACCTACAACTGCCATTTCCGATCACATCTAGCATCTATTCGTTACAATCCTGTCACAAGAAGATCTTTGATCGACCCAAGAACAAATTCCTATCACAACTCAATTTATCTGCCTAAAATGCCTTCTCTATATTCAATGTAGTGGTAGAAAAATCGGATCTGACTTATCTTGGAGGGATTTTTTCCTGAAAATTTGGTATTTGCATTATTTTCTCCTGATTTTGTGAAAAAGACACCGATTTTCATTGACTTCAGAGGATTTTGTGAGGAAGCTGCGGTAACTGAGGCAGTAGGAAGTAGCAGGTGGTTTTGAACATGCATTAATCTTTGAGAATGGTTACAATCCGCCGAAAAACCAGTTTACTCTTTAATTGATTTACACGACATAACTTGGTTCTGTCCTATTTTTGGGATTCTATTAATGCCAGTTTACCATGGCACGCCCGGTGGGACTGTTTCCTGTTACAGTCATTGTGTTGACAAGATAAGGTTGTATCGCTGGTGTGATGGAAATTCATATCTGTTGCTCCTTGTTCTGCCCATTATTACAATCGCGGTTGGCTGATTGAGCTATCGTTGTAAATTTTTGTATCTTGGCAGGTATTCCCAGAATAGGCCACCCCGCGTCACTGCCAGATCAGAGAATTTTTAAAAGCAGAATTTAGTGAAAATTTTTGAAAAATGAAGCAAGCGGAGTTGACTGGGATTTAAGCCAAGAGACCTGGCATTTGTGTAGCAAAAACACACCACTTAAGTATAGAGATGTCATGAAGCAAGAAGGAACTCAAGTTATCTCAAAGATATCTCAAAAATCACTTCTAGATCAGGCATATTCCGATGCGATCAGACTCTCCAGGAATTTATCTAAAGGATGGATAAGCTGGGGAAACTATTGTGACCAGGTGTATAAAGAGAGTAATGAAGAGTCATTGCTAGAATATGCAGTACGCTGCTTTCTTAAAGGCATTAAGTATGGGGTTTCAAATGCCAGAACTCACTTAGCACGTCTTCTGTATTTATTGAGCTTTGACACCATAAATGGGCCTGTTGGGAAAGCATTTGATAATTACTTGGATCAGATACCTCATTGGGTCTGGCTGTCATGTATACCTCAGCTACTGCTTTCCCTACAAAGACAGCTTATTCTTCTCAAAATAGCGAGAGACTACCCACAGGTCCGTATATAAATTTAGTTTCTGAATAGATATTTTTATCTAATGTCAAATCTTGTATTCTTGCTCCAACTTGCTATAAGTGACTGTATCCGAGTTTTCATTGGCTAAATTTTGATAAATGTCGCTTGCTGCCATAGTTTATTTTTGTAACCTATTTATTAGTTTTTAATAAATAAAACTTTGTTGATTTTACAATTTAAAAAAAATATATATAATAATAATAAATAATAATAAATAATTAAATGATAAATTAAAAAAAATTATGTTTTTATTTTTGTTGTTTAAAAAATAATAACTAAATAAAAATTAAAAAAAAAAAAAAAAAAAAAAAAAAAAAAAAAATCAACATAAATAAATTAAATAAATAAAAATCAATGTCTCATTTATTTATTTACTTTTGATTAATTTAAAAAATATATATATATATATATATTGTTAAAAAAAAAATTCACAAAATTCACGCAGATTTGAAAATAAAAAAAATGGGATACTTGGAAACACATTTCAAAATTCGATTTATCAAACATTGGAGGATTCTATAGATGATGATCTTGTTTCAATAGCTTCAAGTTGGCATTAAACTCATAACATCTTTCTGTTGAATGCTTTTATGTGACATACTAATATGTAGAACACAACAGATCTTTCTAATGTCAATCTTTTTGTCGAGCACATTTCATGAGTTATCTGACACAAACAGGGAGTATTACTTTTCATGGTTATTTTTAAGAATGGATTGATACTAATAATGAATTGAGTAAATTTCAACACTTTGATTTTTCTTAAATCTTTTTTATTTGCTATGAAATTTTGCGTAAGAATCATGAAGGAAATGTGCATTTCTTCTTGAACACACTTATGTTTTCTTTCTGGCAAATTTTTTAACAGGTTATAGGACAATCAAGTGATCATTAAGGAGATTACATTGTGATGAAAATTGGTTTTCCAAAGACTAAATTCATGAAAAATTCTAAAGACAAATCCATGTCCACAACCACTACCTTGCACCTCCCTTTTTAAAAAAGATTTTGAATTCCACCAATTGTAAATCCATAAAGCATGACATTTCCAGATCCATTTTTCACAGCAAGAGTTCTTATTCATACACCATGCATTTCCTTACATCCATTCCTTACAAGATTATTACCATTTTCCTTGTCATTACCATTCCCCTTCATTTCCACCAATAAAACCTTGCTTGAGTCAAAGTCCTAGAGTCTAATTATCTTTGTAAAAAACACCTAGAGGCTTGCATGCCTTAATGGCAAGTACTCTTGCCAACGAACAATGGGATTACATTAAAATCCCTTGTTCATTGGATCTTGTAGGTGACTCGACCACGACAAATTTATTCGTACCTACAAAGATGTGTTAGGCATCCTGACTCCCATTGGAATCAATGGTGGGGCCTTTTTGTTGGCTAGGGGCATTCATTAACAGCCACTAAGTCAACAACTTCTTGCTATGTTCGACATCGACACATTTAATCACATAGTAAGGTTTGTGCCATCGAGCGTTGAAGACTTGAAGACCCTTATTTTGTAGCAAATGAAGCCGATTTCCTTTCATTGTTTTTCAGTTTGTCATGACTTGAGGACAAGTCAATAAATAAGGCTGGGAGGGGAAATGTAACTTCTATATTTTGTATACCTTCGAAACCTTATACATTTTCAGCCGCATTTAGCAGCAGATTCTGAATATTCAGCAGAAGATCCAATAGCAGATTTAGCAGCAGATGCAACAACAATAAAAGATTCACTTTTTCGATTTCATCCACCATTTTCACAACCAAGTAAAGAAGACTATGAACAACATTTTTGCAGCCACACGTGCACAACTCTCATCCATTTTTGGAAGGGTAAGTTAAGGTATGATATTTTCTAACTTTTAACCATTGAATTCCTTGAAAAGTTAGAATAATTATTTTTGGAAAAAATTTCACTTCCTTTCCTCATTTCACATAACTGCCAAAACCATCCGTTTAAAGGGAGGGATACATTTACATGCATACTTTGTCACATTCATATAATATCCATATTTATATATCATATTCTAAAACCCACTTACCTTCAAAATATATTCACTATTACATGAGCATACAAATGGCTTTCTCAAAAGTATTTAAAAGTTAATTGGATGCCAACACAATCATGGTTGTTACACAAGAACCAACCATGATGCATTCCAACAAAAATACTCTGTAATAAAAATCACGTTATCAATATGCAAAGATCATACATTAAAATTGAATGCAACAAACAAAATATGGTTGCAACACAAGAACCAACCAAGTTGCAGTTCATCAAAAGCACTTTGCAAAAGTTCAGTAAATGATATCATGCAGAGTTTAAGCCAAAGCTCAAGTATCAAAAAGTAATGTAATAGATTGCATGAGGACATGCAATACCTTTAGTTTGGGGGTATGGTGGGCCTCAAAATAGTCCTTATTCTCACTCCATTATTCACCAATACCTTCATATTACTTCCATATTACCTTCATGTCACCTCCATTCCACCTCCACATCATTACATTTACCTCATTATTTGGTTATCACTATGCTTTTCCAAAGTTTATTAATTCTTAACATTTTAAAGTGGATTTATGGTTAAACTTTAGAAAATAATATGCTTATAATTATACCTAACAATTAGAATGAGTTTGTTGACATGTGTAGGTACAAAGGAAGATTCCAAGGCATCTTTATGTGGCCTTGAATGATCAAATTCGAATTTGATAAGATAAGCCTCATGGGAAAGATCATGATCTCATGGAGAAGATCAAGGACAAAAGGGGGTTATGTGTCTAGATGGTTGAGAAATGTATGGAACTAAAGAGAAATTAGTGGATCATCATTATGAGTTTGTTATCTCATCCCATTGTATAAATAGGAGCACCTCCTCCATTCCAAAGGGAGGACTCTTGGAGCATGTATCCAACTTATGATGGAATAGAATAAAGTTTCATTTCACATAAATTTTCTTTCTATAGTTTTAGATATAAATTGTGTTAATGTAGTATATGGAATAGCTTGTCACTTTGTTCTTAAGAGAATTGAGCTCACTCTAAAAATATCAAAGAAACATTTTATTTCATAATAGATCTTATTTCATTTAATTGTTTAGATGTTTGAGGGTTTGTTTGTGATTGATGAATGAGTTTTAAATTAAAATCTTATCAACATATGAGGGAACAACCAAGGGTCTAAGTTAGGCTCTCTCTCTCCATGTGATTTGCATGATAATTGAAATTCATTCTTTTGCTTTTATGTTTCAAGTTATTTCATTTCTTATGCTTATTAATGAATCTTTGTTTAGTGTATCAATATATGAGGGGACAATCAAGGGACTAAATTAGTATCTCTCTCTATTTGAATCTGAACAACAATTAAATTCATTCTCTTGTCTTTATTTCAAGTTTCTAGTTTTATGTAATCTATGATTTCTGTTCAATCTATAATACTGTAGGGAAGGACAACTAGGACCTCTTCAATTAGGAGCCTCTTCCCTTGCATATTATATTGAATCATAAATCATTTAATTAGACATAGAGTTAGTTGCCTACTCTTGCATATATTTTGTTGGCACCATCACAAGCTTACGAGTTTCCCTGGTTGATAATTTAATGAAAGCAATTTAAGCAATTAAGTTGCCCAACAGTCATGAAATCAAATCCTAAACTAATTGCATAAATGGAAATGTTACTCTATTTGAAAGACATGGAAATGTTACTTGCTCAAATGTAAACATTAATCCTAATTGCAAGAAGGTAAAGGTTATGCTATTCACAGGAATGAAAAGTACTTGTCTATTTGTAGAATGTAAACCTTGTGCTACTTGAAATAATGTGAATAATTAGTCTAATTGCATAATGTGAAAATTTTCCTTGAAAATAAACTAATCCTATGCAAGAACAACAATTTATAATTGAAATCCTAAGAGCGAGAATTCAAAGAAATAAACCTAATCTACTTTGTAAAAATGAAATTAATAAGTGGTGTTTATTCTTCCCTAATCATGGATTTAGAGCCCAGGGGTCATTATTCAAGCCTAAGAGACAAAAACCAAGCTTTTGGAGCAAATCTAGTCAAGTTTACACAAGCTACAGGAGGCGTTATAGGAGGCCCCGTTTTGCTACAGGAGGATATAACTTGCCGAATGCCCAAGTAAATCAAATGAAAATGGGATGGGAAATTTTTTTTATTAAGTTGGATTTCTTAGGACTCCATTACAAGTGGAATCACTCCAAAATACCCCTGTTAACACGTGCTAAAAAATAGCAAAAAATTACTACTCTAAAAACTAGAAATTCAAGAACTAGTGAGCTAGTTAACCTACCAAATTCCTAAACTAATCAAGTGCAAATTCTATGGGGTAAATTTTTTTATTAACTTGAATTTTTTTATGATCCAATACAAATGGAATCAACTCAAATGAATCTCATTAACATGTTATAAAAAATAGCAAAAAATTACTACTATTTTGCTACAAGGGACTTCCACAAATTCTAGATTTGTGAACTAATAAACCAATCCAAGTAGCTCAATGATGAAGATGACTTTCCAAAGTTGTTATAAATATGAAACATGGTTGTGAATCTGTAAATTACCTATAAAATAACTCACTTCAATCATTTATCCAATGTTACCTACAACAAAAGAAGCATGAATAGTAAATGCAAAAATTAGAGATGCAAGTGAAAAAGACATTAAGGAAAGAAATAAATTGTATAAGAGGGCTATGAGGCTCCTAGGATGGCCAAGCACAAGGAAACCAGAGTCCTATGAAGTAAAAAAATATTTAAAAGCTAAAAATGGCACCAAACTTCATTATTTGAATCAATCCAAGTACATCCCTATCAAAAATGAAAGTGGCGCTACTAAATAACATGTTTTCTCTGCAAGAAGACTAAGAAATACATGCCCCTAGAGGAAAATTCGAATTGGTACTTATTAAATTTAATGGGGAAGCATTCTCCTCAAAAAGAGAAAGCTTTCCTCTCCAAAATCCCTCAAATAGTGGATATGGTTCCCAACACTAGGAATCTGCATTAAATGACAAGGAACACATTCCTAGATTTTCTGAAGCACTAGAGCTCAATAATTTGTCAATAATTTCATGATATTTCGTTCATTTATTTTCCAATCTTGATCCTCCTGTAGCAGCAAGGAGAAATTCCCTAGATTATCTCCTCCTCCAAATTTTCATAATCTACCCAATATTCTACAAAAATAAATAATATTAGGCACAAATATGCAATTACCTCTAAACCTTCCTAATGAACATATTAAAGTTAATATGTCATCTAATGCAAAAAGAGAGGTTTAATGTATTAAAGGATGGTTAGATGGGCCTTAATTTATGTCTAATTTGGAGGCCCATCATACCACCTGCTGAAAGTGTTGCTCATGCTTTGGGCAACTTAGTGACCTAATTTTTCCTCATTCATGGCCCTAGTGGCCTCCTTAATATCCCAAGCTACCTCAAAAAGAATTTTTTCACATATTCTTTTGCTCCATCCTCTTCCTGTTATTCTCTAGCTCCTTCTTCTACAAATCCATCCTTTTCTCCAAGTTCTAATTAGGCTCGTGCTTGTGTCTTAAGAAAGGTCTCCCTATTAATGTTTAAAATGTTTGCCCATGATACAAGTTTTCAAACATTCTCCACAAAATATGTGATAATTAACATCGTTGATGAGTCTATGGACTCTCTTCAGTTGAAACTACTCTCCATGATTGTCACTGTGATTTTCCAAAGGTTGAAAAACTGATACTCCCAATCTGCTACAGGGGTAAAAGAGTAGTTTTATCCATACTAGCTAGAGGAAGGAAAACTTAACACACAGTTAGAACCTAGATTTACCTCAGGCTGAAAAGGTAAGCGTCTAGGTCCACATCAAACCACGCTCAACCTGGTAGCTAGCCCTACCAGGTCAGGAGAGGGCTCTCTCCAGGTCAATCTCAGCTAATGATGGTCATTAAAGGCTTGAGATGACTGATATTGCTACTGATCTTAGGCTAGGTATAGATATAAAAGAGTTTGTTTGATAAAATGATGTTTTTTTGGGCTCTAAGGGAAAGGCAGATTTTGGGTGCAGGGAATGAGGCACAGTCTTGCAGGGATTTCGATGGGGCAAGGTATGCAATTGTATTTGGCACTATAAATCAAGTGAGGTGGATGGATCAGACTGAGGAGGAGTTGAAGAGGGAAAGGGAAGCCATGGATCCTCTCCAAACGGTGGAAAACATTAAAAGACTAAAGCAAACTTCAAGTAGAGCACTGCACTTCTCAATGTATTCTACTTACACTCTTGTTTGTTTAGCTGAGAAGAGATAAAGAGAAATGATACATATAACACATGAATAAATTCACAAAGACATAAGAAAGAATTGTCCCAAAACAAATGCCATAGGGATCCCAAATAATGCTGCAAATCCTGGTCTCAATTCCTTAGCCAAAATACTGATGTGAATGTACAATGAAGCTCAAGGCTTTCTTAAGAGTCCAACCATGCTAATGACTGAAAAACAACATACTATAGACAAACATATCTCCTTCTTGCCTCTAGGGTTCGAGCTCACATGTTTAGGAGCTGATCCAACTGATCCTAAATTGAGAACTGGAATCTAGGCAACATAATAGCATGCCTCTAGAAACAAGGAAACTGATTCATTCAATTTCAAACAACCTCTAAACTGATGAATCTACCTCAACAAGTAAAAATCTAACATATTTACATCATGATCCATCAATTTTCATCAAATTACATCATAAATTTTCCATTAGGAAAGTGAAAAATTCAAACTAGGCAAAACTGGGCGAAAAACAGAGCAAAACTGGGTCAAACTGGCAATTTTTCCTTTAAGCGTCGCGCCTGATTCTCTATGCGTCGCGCTTGTTTGGACCCACTTTTGGAGGCCTTCCTAATGTCCAAACAAACTCCAAGTAGGCTTTTTGGAAAGGCCTACCTATCGAGTTTCCAACCCAAGTGGAATTTTTCAATTTGGTCTTCATTTGCCCTATCAGAAATCAAATCTCCCAAGGTTGTTTCATGTGTGTCAAAATAGGGGCAGTGAGGTCATTTTTTAGTGTTTTTGACCTCTTTGAGGGCTCAAAACCTGCCCAAATTTCTTGGCCATAGGTAGGCAAGCATAAATTTTCATGAAAAATCCAGAAATGCAATTTTTTTGTGATTTTGAGCCCTCTAGCAAAAGCGAGCGCCACGTGGCGCGACACATAGGGAGGAAAACTCTGTTTTTTGTGCAAAAAAATTCCAAAATGCAAAAATTGCTCCAAGTTTTTTGAAATTTGGGCTGGACCTTCTTTATCAAGAGCTATGATGAGCCAAGGATGCCTCAGCCAATATCTGAAGTCGATCATGCTCCTTTTGCCTCTTTTTCCTCTTTGATGCCTTGCTTAATTTTGCCTTTAAATTCCTTATTCACGCCTTGCAAACTTTATTCCTTGCCATGTAATGAAAATCCATGTGTCTCAGCAATGCCTTGTCCTTGTCGGCCTTGTTCAATGGTCTCTCTAAGTGGATGTTGACTCTCTCGAGCCAAGACTCTCGATCAGCATTGATCTCTTGCTCAAGTGAAGTGAGCTCCACCCTCCTCCTTTGGGCAGCCTGACGGTTGTCCCTAATGTTTTGTAACTCCATGATCACCTGCTGGTCCTCAAGTTGCTTATTCCTTTGCTCCAAGTATTTTATAATGCACTTAGCCCTCTCCAAGTTGACGGACAAGGCTTTGATTTCTGTCTGCTGCTCTTGGATGATCTCTTTGAGACTTGTGCTTTCCCGACACATATCAACATCCTCAACAGGAATAAAGTCCTGCTCACCTGAAGGCCCCTCATCTTGCATTGGCCTCTTGCCTTTGTCCTGAACCTGTGGTGTTGATGTCAGAAGCAAGGCCCCTTCCACCCTAGGTGGAGATAACACTCGCTTTGCTGCTGCGAACAACTACCTGGTGCCCTTCTGATAAGTGATATATACCGGCACAGTAGCAATGTGTGTCTCATGACCTTCATGCTGATATGAAGGTCCACCTGTCTTATGTAAAGTCTCTGAAGGTCCCTAAGAAGCTCTGAAAAACTCACGAGAGATGAAATCATCCCAAGTGACGCCCTGTAAGCCAAGCTGATGGACAACCACAATTTTTATGAGAGCAAAATTGTAAATACTGTTAAATTGCTGCTGAGGAGTTTTGTGTTGCACTAGAGTGTACATACTTTCGATATTTCGGCACATGAAGTAAGGAATGTTCATCATCCATACCCGGGTAAAGTGCATGAGCAGTCTAATATGATAAACATACAGACGGGAGAACCAGCCCTCACAACTGAAATACTTCATGATCAACTTCATTAATGGAGCATATTCATCTATCTCTAAGGTATCGAAAAGGAAACACTCTCTTGAGTTGCCTCAAGAATCCGGGTTTAATATATGGTTCATAATGCTGCTGATCAATTTTCTGCCTCTTATTCCATGGTTCTCCAATGTTAGGTATGCCAGTTGCTATTGAAATGGATTCTGGTGTAAGTGTGAAGGTGACACCAGCTAGAGTGACTTGATCACCATGTAAATGCAATACAAACAAACGAGCCAACTCATGATGAAACTAAATGCTAGCAACCTTTTCACAAAATTCATAACATGACTGATGTCAGAAACAAGAGATGGCAAGAGGGCAGGCCTGCAATTCCACAAGAGTGGTTGGTTCTTCTCTGATATGTCTGCCCCCTCTATGAGGCCTCCTGAGTGGATGTCCCTCTGTGGGTGAGTCACTTTGGGTTTCCTCTTCAAAATCATATGAAGAAGCAGATGCCATGGCTACTGGTGGACAAACTGCCCTAAAGAAATAGGTGTTGATATGTCAAACTATCTTGGATTGCTTTTTGGTGATTGTTTGACCTTTGCTACCAAGGGAAAACAGTGAAATGAGGGAGTATAAGGGGAAGGAAAAATAGTGGGAATTTTGGGGCTGTTGGGATAGATTTAGTTAGGGAAATATGGGATGTTATGGGATTTTTTGTATAGGGTTAGGGTTTGGGGTTTGTATTTGGGTTTTAGGAAATAGGAATAGGGGTATATGATTAGTGAATTAAGGGGTGTATAAACTTAGGAAATAAGGGAAGCAAGGGGAATATGGAACTAGGGAATGATGAAGTGGGGGGATACTTGGTAGTAAAATGACCAACACAAAAGCCTAGCAACAATCTCCTTTGACAAATTTGAAGGGATAGGGTTTTTTTTCCTTAACACACTTCACCATTCATCAAACACCATCAACAACCATCAATCTTGGCTGAAAAACCGTGAGAGCAGTTCAACCTACTTGTATCGATGGCAATGCATATGTTTTAGGTGATTTTGGAGCGAATCTGGCAATTTTCGGGCTTCCTGGCTGTGTGCGCCACGTAGCTTGCCCAATGCGCCGTGCCCTTGTAAAAATGCACTGAGTGTTGAGACCCAGTGTGCCGCGCCGGCTGTATGCGCTGCGCCTCCTGCCCAGTGCACCGTACCGGTCGATTTTCACCCAAACTCACCCAAACTTGTCACTTACTCACGAAAATCATTTTTTCTTGCTTATCTTTTGCAAACGAACTTATCAAATGAAGGAATAGCTTATAAACAAAGAGCTTTTGAAATTTTAGCTCATGAAACCCACCTTCATAATGTTTTGGATTTGACTTTATCTTTAAACTCTATTTATTGGACTTTTTCACTTCTTTGAGTTTTATGATGAACTAAATGACCTGAGCTTTGCTTGTTTACAGTTGTTGGAGCTTTTTGGACTAAGGAAAGAAACTAGGGTGTAGATGAAGGAATTATACAATGAAGAAAACAAAATTTTCATGATTTTTGTACAATAAAAGCTAAATACTCTGTTTTTTCCTCAAAACAGAGTTTTGAGGAAAAACACAATTTCGAACACTTGGTGATGAAATTTATTGATGTTGAAACCTCCTCATGGCCTGCTGGTAATTATTGGACATTTTGAAGCATTTATTGACGAAACCCTATTGGAACCTTGACCTACTTAACAATGAAACCCTAAAGACAACCTTTTGCAATTTTAGATAAAAAGAAGACGGTATATGCCCTTTTTTAATGAATAGACATGAACCAGCAAGTAAATGACATGAGGGACATGAGGAAAACCACTCTCGTCAGATGATCCATGCACCTAATGGAATGTAGATGACTGGGCGGGACACCTAATATGAAATGCAACAAGAGGATTTGATCTCTGATGGAGGGATGAAGATACCGACACTAACACACACAACTCAAAAACAATTCCATTTCCTTTTTAATCTTTCTTAACTCAAAATAAACATTCACATTAATTTTTTATTCTCAAATTGTTATTAGAATTTTGTTACAGGATGCATTGTTGAAGGGATGAGAGGTTTTTTAGGTTTCTTACCCATTGATGGCAGAGAAAAATGTGTACTTAACCTTCTCTTAGATGTCCCTCTTCAAATATATGGTTTTAGACTTTTTGCAACTCTCTAGACTTCCCTGTAGCACTTTGTCTTCTCCTGTAGAAAATTTGTTTCTCTTGTAGCACACAGTTTGTCTCTCCTATAATAGCCCTGTGTCTCCTATAGCAGTCATGTTCTCCTATAGAAACTATGCTCGATCCTTTGGCACCTACAAATCAACCCTCTATCTCTTTTGTAGCACCCTAGGCAGCCCCTCGTAGCATCTAGCTCATCCTTTTGTACCTTGATGGATTTATCCAACTGTTTCTTGGGAATAAGTAAATGTGCAAGTGAATTTGAGCCTCATACTTTTATTACCTTCTGTGGTAATGACTCATAGCACTTTGGTGACTTGGCCTTTTAACGAATTTCATCCTTTAATCATTGTACCCATTCCTCGTAATAATCACCCTTCTTAACGTGGCTTTTCCACGTTGCATGAGTGAGGGAGTTAAATTCACTTAACTAGTTGAGGATGGTTGAGACTGTTGACCCATCCTTAGCTTATAAAACCTCATCTCTCATGCATGGATAAAAAATTTCTAACCATAATACACTCAAGAGAAGAGGTGAAGAATATTGCACACATATACCTATGTGTGATGTCAATTTGTTGGAGATGCTTGCATGTTGGAATTGGACTTCATAATACGATGATCTTGAAGCTGTTGGTTTCCTTTGGTTGCTTCTACACAAGTCTTATTAGCTTGATGATCCTTTGACTAATAAAATTGTTGTGTGTGGAGGTTTCTTCCCAGTGTCCCATCTGTTGTTGGTGGAGTGGATGGACTACTTCCTAAGGAGGATGTGTCCCTTCTCAACTTCATAAATGGCTTCATGATGCTCAAGGTGGATGGATCTTCTGCTCTATGGGTGAAAAAAAAATGATGTTAAGTTATGTTGTAACTGTATAAGCTGCTACAGGAGGAATCCTCTTCTTATAGAAGCCATTTATTTCCTCTTTGAGACCTCATTACTACATGTGGGATTTATGGAAAGTCATAGGAGGTATAATGATAAGGTTAAAATCATCAAGAGGCGGTGTAGGTGGTGGAAAAGTTGATGACAAAGATTTTTCTTATTTTTTTCCATGTAAAGAAGAGTGGAATTTGAAGATGACTCTTAGCTAGATTGAGTGGATGAGTGGTGAAGGCTTTGGCTTGAGGGGTCCTAACCCAGGTTCAAAGTTAAATTTTCCAAACAAATATCTACACTGTTGGCCCTTTCAGCATCAATCCACAAAGCGCAGACAGAAGTCTCACCCGAAGCAATATGGGGGGGTGTTGGAACCAAGTTTCCACACCCAGAGATGGTTATGATGTCATGTTATGCCCTCACTTTTCCTTCGCGCAGATCGATAAGCCTTTTAGGGCTTATTGATATACTTCTCTTAATCACCCTTAGACCTTCGCGAAGGTCTATCACTGTCTTCTGCAGACCCTAAACAGGTGAATCTACAACTTACGTGCCTCTGCAATCACTCCTAATTTTGTTATTACCCAAATCGGCTTAAGTATCTGATAACTTTAGCATGCATTTAAGATACCCTTCGCATAAACAGATATTATAACATGAATTTGTATAATAATGTAAAACATACAGATTTGCGCATCAATGGAGCATTAAATCATAAACCCATTATTCATCATGACATAGTCGCATTTATTCACAACAGAGGTAAAAGGGACAAAACACAGATATTAAGAATACTTCTCTTTATTGATGATTCAAATCTTCTTACAGACTCAAGCTACCCTGTACACACAGCTGCAAGGATCCGCGCACTCAGCTACGGACTCTACTCTAGGCCTCTATGCACACAGCTATAGAGTCTCTCTTCTACCGTAAGACTTCTTCGCTCTTCCCTTCTAATGACCCATTACATTCATTCTTCGCTCATCAACTACTGCCTTAGACTCTCTAAGACTCTCCTTTTTATACAATCCCATGGTCCGCGAACCATGGGTAGATCTCCAAAACTGACACAGCTTATCTAAACTAAGGGCGGAAAACCCTTTTATCTTTAGACACCTTCGCGCTCCACAACCACAAAATGTGAAGACTTTACATTTCTTTACAAAAAATGTGGGCCTTCTGCCCCAAAGCTTGGGTGTTTAACCCAAAATTGACCCCCAAGGGACCCGTTCCTAACATAAGGTTATATAGGTGGACCTCTCCTAACATTTATTAGAGAAGACTTGCCCTTTTGACTCCTTTTTCCAATCAGATCTGCCTCTTGTAACATTTCGGGTTGCTCCTATAGCATTTCAGGACAATCTCCTGTAGTAGAATTTTTATATCCATATTTCACAAATGGTAGCTTGGATTGACTTGAAATTTTGTGATCATGTTTCCATCATCCTTACACGTCTCCTTATAAAAAAAACTCAGCCATCAAATGCACGAATATCGAGAAAAAAATGGTTGTATGTGATGGAGACCAATTTATCGAAAAGTGTGCTCTAGAATTTGTTGAAATTGCTTGAGAATTTTACCATCATCCATATGCATCTCTACATGAAACAACTTGACCAATGGTTGCATGGTTTTCAAGATATGGTAAAAACAATTTATGCCCTATGTATTTTGCATTCTTGTAGCAAAACAGAACCATCCTGTAGCATTTTAGGACAATGAGGAAAATGCTTGGGAAAGGCGTGGAAATGATGGGTGGATATTGGAAATGGATGATGGTGATGGATTGAAATGGCCTTGGTCGTGTTGGAGCATCTGAGAAAAGGAGGAGAAAACCCAAGTTTGACTTTCTTTGACTAGGTTTTTGATCAATTTTTTTGTTTTGGTGCTAAATTATTCTTGTTGCTTGCAAAGGTTGGAGAGCACCTACATTCATAAGAGAGAGATACGTGAAGAAAATAATTTTCTTTTCCCTTTCATTTTTCATTTTGTATTAGGCCTACTAGCAGCCTCAATGAGGTTCTCAACTAGTAGGTCTGCCTAGGTGCCTCAAAGGAGGTTTTCACCTGAGATTTCATTTTTCCTCTTATTTTTTCATTTTTTATTTCTTTTTTCTATCCTATTCTACTTGAAAAACCAAAATTTCTTTCAAGTATAGGAATACTTCCAATGGAGCCACTTGCACATCAAGATGACAAATAAACTCATGTGTATGCTCGAACTATATGCTTTGACATGTACCTGAATGTAAGAGACCAAATGTTTTAATTGAGATGAGATTAGGAATTGTTGAATAAGAGTGTGTTGTTGCAACTTAGTGATTTTTTGGAACCATATTTCAATATAGTTGTGATGCCCTTGGTTCACTTGTTGATTTAGATCATCTTGTATGTATTCTTCTTCCATGAAATTAAAATCTTCTTCTTTTTACGTATTATTCTTTTGAACACATAGAGTATGATGGTGAACATGAGGGAACTTTCTCAATCTTTGATTCTGATGTATGTTCTTCATCAAGTGCATCCCATGATTCTTTGGTCTTCTCATTCGAATCTTTTTTTTTCAAATGTTTTCCTTCAATGACATCAATAGAATATATTTTTCGTAATATTCCTCTTGAGCTAAGATATATACCATTTAGATCAAGAGGAGATGTTTGGAAGTGTTGTACCTTAACATTGTAAGTGGGATAAGCTACTTGCCTGTGTGGGTTTGGAAATGGTGGTATAGATAGTTGAGTGGGAGTGCATCTTTGAGATGGATGTGGATGAGGTTGTGGTTGTGGTGGAGGTGGATGGTAGGATAACATGGAGTTGGGTATGAAGGATATTTTTGAGGAAAATATTGATAATATTATGGATTGATCCCATAAGTTTCTTGCCAACCTTGTTGCCAAAATTGGTTTTGGGGTTGATATGGCCAAGGTTGCCAATGAAAGAGTGTGTTCCAATTACTTTGAGATGGATGTGCATAAGCTTGAAACTATGAATTAGGTTCTTGCATCATATCAGATTGACTAGGCTGCCATGGTCTTCTTGGAGCTACATAACATAGCCTCTTTGGTGATTGACCTGCTCCATTTTCCTCTTGGTAAACTTCCTTCAACTTCAGTAATGATGGGAAATACTTAATAGCATGTGATTCTAGATGGACAACACAAATATCAACATCTTATTTTTTCTCATCTTACGTTCTTAAACGTTCTACTTGTTTTCTTAGATTGTTAAGAATTTATGTTTTAAAATTATAAAAAAAAATTCCAAGTTCAGCTTGACTTACCAATCTTGATGTTTACTTACTTACTCTTTCCCTTCCTCTTGATATGTATTTGCATGATTCACAAATTTATTTAAATGATAATTGGTATATGCCACCTCTACTCATGAGATCAAGAAGATCAATCCACTCATCTCTAATTGTTCTAACTAAGAGGGTTTTTAGTGTGTCAAATCCTAAATGATGTAATTTTTCCCTCTTAACATTATACATGAATCTCTCTATTAGATCCTCAAGGCTCTCATCTTCTTATTTTTTTCTTGTAGAAAAAGTCATAACTTTATTCATAAGACAAAAAAACATTTTGGAGATGCTGAAGAGAATATGCAGATGATCTGTTCCGGTTTTCATAGAAACCAAAAGATAAAAAATAAAAAATGAAATAGATATTTTTTTCTCCCTTTATTTTTCTCCACCTTTTTCCATCCTCCAATGTTAGGGGTAGCAGTTACAATGGATAGTTGATTTTCTATTATAGTTGTGGGTGAGTCCTTGTCCGATTCAGATACTTCTGATCCATGAGTTCTCTGTAGCCAGATATTTCCTTTCCTGTTAGCTAGGAACCTTGTTGTTGCAAAGGGTCGTTGGGGACTTCCTCTTCTTTTAGTGTGTTGTTTTGAACTATTTGTTCATCTTCTTCTGCTTGGAATTCTATAGTCTCTGTTGTGTCTTCTTCCTTCACCAGTGGTTCTATATGTTGCCATCCTTCAGGCTTCTTCTATTGTTGCTTGTTCCATTTGGGGAGGTTTCTTGCCTGTGGACATGCACTTAGCAGGTGGCCTGTTTGTAGACATCCATAGCATGGGAACGTTGTGTTTTCATAATCCAAGGGTTGTATCCACTGTGTATTGTTGAAAATCAATGTTATACTTTATGGTAGTCCCTAGCTTAGGTCTACTTCGATACAAATTTGAGCGAAAGTAAATATTCCCTTTATGAGTCTGTCCCTAAGTTGCACGAAACAGGGAAACGGGTATGAGTTTCCAAAACGGGCATGGGTAAGAAACATGACCCCCCCCCCCAAATTTTGGAAACAGGGAAACGCGAATATATATATATAGATATCTTAGGACATTTAAGAAATATGTGCAATCATAAAGCATGTATGATACATCCTAATTTATTACATTATGATAAAATTGTCAATTGTCAATGCATTAACTATAAGTCTCTAAATTTACATCACATTTACTCATGAATGATCACATAATGAAAATAGAAATAACCAAAATCAGCCACAAGAAATTTCTAATTTCTTGTCTTGTGCTTGATTGGGAGTCTCCTCCTACACAGTCGAACGACCTTAGTGCTCTTGATTAAATACAAGTTTCATACCCTAGTACCCTACATGCTCTTGATTATTGGAAGTCTCCCCTACATAGAGGGCTTGGTTCTCTTGATTAAATACAAGTTCCATACCGTAGTACATGATAAAATCCAATGGAAACATTGCAATCCCCCCAATCCTAAAATCTTGAAAAACAGATAAGTCTACTGGATTTTGAGTGAGATCTAAAATTCTACTTTCTCCATATGAAATCCAATGAGGGCGAAACCACTCTTAAACATCCTAAGTCATTTCATGGTAATGTTAAAAATTTAAGTAAAATGATCAAAATGAAAAATAAAGGAGAATATCACTTTTACTTTAAGAATTTAACATTACCATGAAGTTCATTTTAATAACCTAATTAAAAATTAGAAGAAAAAATAATAAAATAAAAAATAAAAAGTCAAACTGCATGTGGAAACGGCATCGTACGGCCCAGAAATGCATTTCCGGCCATACTGGCCACGT
Organism: Pinus taeda; assembly: GCA_000404065.3. Classification (NCBI taxonomy): domain Eukaryota; kingdom Viridiplantae; phylum Streptophyta; class Pinopsida; order Pinales; family Pinaceae; genus Pinus; species Pinus taeda. The sequence goes on along the minus strand of APFE031627992.1, from coordinate 165,632 downwards.
TTCTGTCTTGAGAAACATGCCAGTATGGTCAAAAACGTGTTTTTGGGCCATATCGTACGCGTTTCTGAGTTTCGTTTCCATTTCCATACGGAAACTCCTCCCCTGCCCACGTTTCCTACAACTTAGGTCTGTCCCCATTAGTCTTTAGAAATTTGCCCAAGTTGTTTCCTATAGCAATTAAAACCTCATGATGTCAGAAGTGTATAGGGAGGTTATGCAACCTTACCCAGACTGGCATCTTTGATACCACCATTATGTTGGCATCAAATTCTGGAAACCATGGAGTGATGAGGAGCCCAACCTTGCCCCAAAACCATGGCCCTTGGTTAAGGATTAGGTCCTTTTCCTGTTCTATATTAAATCCTACTATAAAAAAAACCTTTGGGGCATAAGTAGATTTCACAGTTTGGTGTCCATGTAGCATGTATCCATAGGTGTAGCACGTCAGATCTGGGCCAAAAACCATTAAATCTGCAAATAATTGCATGGGACTGTAGATCTGTGTATATAGTATTTACTTCAGGTATTGCAATGGTGAGAGCGGGATTCTCAGGTTTTTGTTCTATATTGTAGGGCCCAGGGAGTTCAGAGGCAATTGTAGGATTGGCCTGTGCTTTCCCTTTACCCTTGACTGCATCCTTGATGGAGCATGTGTTCCTTGAGATAGTTCCAGAACATCCACCCCGCAAACGAAGATTGATGATGATGGTCGAATCTATAATTATATTGTAATTCTGGAGGGTGTAATTGTCCTATAAGTTGTGTCCCAGAAGATCAGGTTTTGCCAATGTGCTAGTATGCCAAGGAGGCTCTATATTTTAAGTCTCAGATCCTAAATCCTACAGCCCTTCAAGAGCCTTAGGCAATAATGCCTTCCTTTTGGTGATTTGATGAAGATTCGTGTAAGATCCATCACTATAGGGTATGTATCTAGCTGAGAGTGATCCTTTTCTGTTGCCCAGGACATCCTGTTCCATAACTCTAGATCTACATTGGTCGACTTGCCTTTCATGCCTTCTTCTACATATTGGGCCTGTGAATTAGGACAGATTATTGTCGCGGCACTTGTTTTCCCCCAGGTTTGATCTTTTGGTGGACTGTTCGGTCCTATGGGTACCAAATCTATTAGATCCTTGACCGATTCGATGATATTATCATCTTCATTGGCTTGATGGGTTGACCTAGATCCACCTAATGCCCTTACTAGAACAACAAAACTAGATTCAGGTTTATGTATAAGAAATAAGAGAAACGTGTTGTTCCTTAACTTTGGATCTATAGCATGTAGACTACCAGATCCAGTGCTATAAACCCCGTAGGCCCCTTGACCATGTGCCTGATCTAATATGTATACGATGGTTGTAAAAACCCTCACCAGCACTTTTATCAAAACCTGCTCGCCATTTTCATCCAAGCTCATTGCACAAGCAAGATCGGCAGATTTTGCAAGGGCTTGATGCATGTCGTTCTGTCTGTTGTGTGCCAAATCTAATGGATCCTTAGCAGATCTATGGTTGGCTTGCCCTTCCGTGGTGAGAAAGATCAATCCAAGTTCATGCAGAAGCCTTTCAGGGTCTGCGCTAGTAGATTCTAATTTATAGAGTAGGTACATGTATGGTTCATTGTCCCAGACTTCAGATCCATTATTGTATTAACTAGCAGATCTAGCACTGTAGATGTCTCCATTCCTCCTCTCATTGTTTTTGTTGCTCAAAGAAGCTGGAGCAGTTGCGAATCACTGGAGGTATCGTGCTCTAGCCTACTCTGCAATGGGCTTAAACTCTGTGACGCCATAGATTCTGGTCACTCCCATCCTCCATAGCCGAGATACAATGTAGATGAGGGCACTCGAGATTCCATGGCGCAGTTCCCTGTGTTCTTCAAATTTTCTATTATCATTCAGCTCTCATATTCTTATTGATTCCTTCTCAAGATTTCTTCTTTAAGATCATGATTTTTATATTTTTCTAGAAATATCTTTTCTATATCATTCCATGATATTATTGAATTAGTCCTTAAATTTATGAACCATTTAAGAGCTCTATCCTTCAATGTTGCCGAAAACAATCTCAAATTTTGAGTTTTTAATAAGTAACCATAACATCTACAAAGGATTTCAAATTTAAAGAGAAAGGTTTTTGGATCCTCTCACCTCATACCATGGAAGTTGGGATGGAAATATGCAGGGACATTCTTCATATGAACACAGATATGGGAAATCCAAGAGGATATTCCTCATTGTCATCATCTCCATCCATTGCTCCTACCTTCTCTATCACCTCCTCTTCTTCTACCTGCAAAATTAGATGGTGATGTGGATCCTGCACCACATGATCAACTTGGGGGTGTGGTATTGAAGAATTTATTTTTTAATGATTTTTTTGAATGAAAAGACTAATGCAATGTCGTTTTCTGTTTTTGAAATGAAAGATGCTTACTGCAATTTTTGTGTGTTTTTGTAGAAAGTAAAAGAAATGAATCAACTAGGGAAGCAAGAAATTCATACTTTGACACCTCCCTAGAAACAATGCCAAAAAGTGATGAGCCCCAATTTTGCAACAAAAATGTTGTAACTCCTAAGGCTACCAACTTAAATTATCAACCCGGGGTTTGTAAAAACTTAAGAGGTGTCAACACTATATGTGCAGCATATAATGTGTCCTTCTTTCATTGATCTGATGTAATGGAGTGAATGTCATGAAATCAAAGCCTAAACTAATTGCATAAATGGAAATGTTATTTTATTTGCAAGAGATGGAAATGTTACTTTCTCAAATGTAAACGCTAATCCTAATTGAAAGAAGGTAAAGGTTATGTTATTTTCAAGAATAAAAAGTAATTTTTTATTTGCATAATGTAAACCTTGTGCTACTTGCAACAATGTGAGTCATTGGTCTAATTGCAGAATGTTAAAAGCTGCCTTGACAAGAAACTAATCCTATGCAAGAACAACAATTAGTAATTGAAATTCTAAGAGCATAAATTCAAAGAAATAAGACTAATATACTTTATAAAAAGGAAAGTTCTAAGTAGTGTTTATTCTTCCCTAATCATGGATTTAGAGCCTAGGGGAAATTATTCAAGCCTAAGAGACAAAAAACAATCTTTTGGAGAAAATGTGGTCAAGTTTACATGCGCTGCAGGAGTGCTACAGGAGGCCCGTTTTGCTACACGAGGAGATAACTTGTCGAATTACCAAGAAAATAAAATGAAATTGGGATGGTAATTTATTATTATTATTAATTAGGATGTCTTAGGACTAAATTCCAAGTGGAATCACTCCCAAATATCCTTGTTAACACGTGCTAAAAAATAGCAGAAAATTACTACTCCAAATACTGGAAATTCAAGAACTAGTTAGCTAGTTAAATTACCAAATGCCTAACGTAATCAAGTGAAAATGATATGGAGAAACTTTTTTTTATTAAATTGAATTTTTTTTATGAATGAATACAAGTGGAATCAAATGAAATTAAGCTCATAACACGTTCTAAAAAATAGCAGAAAATTACTACTATTTTGCTGCAAGGGACTTCCACAAATTCTAGATTTGTGAACTAGTAAACCAATCCAAGTAGCTTAATGATGAAGATGAGTTTTAAAAGTTGTTCTAAGGATGCATCATTCTTGTGACTCTATAAATAACCTTTAAAACAACTCACTTCACTCATTTAGCCAATGTAGCCTACAATAAAAGAAGCATGAATAGTAAATGCAGAAATAAGAGATGCAAGTGAAAAAGACATTCAAAGGAAATAAAGAAATTTTATAAGAGGTATATGAGGCTCTTGGGATGGATAATCCAAGGAAAATCAGAGTCCTATGAAGGAAACCAAGTTTTAGAAGCTAAAAATGGCACTAAACTTCATTATTTGAATCAATCCAAGTACATCCCTGCTAGAAATGAAAGTGGAGCTGCTAAATAACAAGTTTTCTCCACAAGAATACTAAGAAATACATGCCCCTAGAGGAAAATTTGAATTGTTATTTATGCAAATTGATGGGGAAGCATTCTCCTTGAAAGGAAGAAGCTTTCCCCTCCAAAATCCCTCAAATAGTGGATCTGGTTCCCAACACTAGGAATTTGCATTAAATGATAGGGAACATATTCCTAGATTTTCTCAATCATTGGAGCTATAGAATTTGTCACTAATTTCATGATATTTTTTCATTTATTTTCCAATATTGATCCTTGGTAGTAGGGAGAAAGTCCCTATATTATCTCCTCTTCCAAATCCTCACAATCTTCCAAATATTCTCACAATATTCTACAAAAATAAATAATATTAGGCACAAATATGCAATTATCTCTAAACCTTCCTAATGAACATATTAAATTTAAAAATGTGTCATCTAATGCAAAAAGAGAGGTTTAATGTGCTAAAGGATGGTCAGATGGGCCTTAATTTATGCCTAATTTGGAGGCCCAACAATTTGATGTAAATATGAGCTCTTATTCTATTACATCAAACTGTTTATGAGCCACCACTCTTAGGAAGTACCAACTCCCTTTGATTGTTTGCTAGCACCCACTAGTAGGAAGCACCAACTCCCTTATTTTGTAGACACCTAATCATCTTACCAGAAGCACCAACTTGCAGCTCCTTGGATTTATGCAAGCACCAAATTGCAAGAGACACCAACCCCCAACCCTTCCTCAAACACCCACTAAAATGGAAGCACCAACTCCCTGTATGTAGGCTCCAACCCACACTCAATAAGGAAATCTATGCTCTCTACAATTGGCAGCCACTTTGCTTGATTTTATCTCCTTTTTCTCCTTTGCCTTTAGCCCTTTTTCTACTTAGCAGCCTTCATTCGTACTCAACAAAACACATTCTCTATCCATACTACAACAACTCTCTTCACTTAGCCCTCACACATTAGGCACATAACAACTCTTGGCCTTCAATACTTCAGCACCATACTCTCGGTCTTCCCTTATGCAGCATAAGCACACTCTTGGCCTTCTCTTAGTATCACACACACACACAGCTCTCCATACATCTCACTCAACTATTCTACAATCCCCCACTTGCTCAACTACAATCCTAGGTTTTGTTCCTCTATTGCTTAAGGAACGATGGTTTCTTTGTTGTCATTCACATTACCCAAGAGTGTACTTATGCATGGCACTCCATCTTTTGTTACATCTAATTACACAACCACTATAGCTATATTAAATACTAGGAATGGGATCCTAAGAATTTTCTTCATTCTAACACTCAATTCCCAGTCCATTTGTGTACCATAGTAAGGATCTCCATGCTTCTTAATTTCCCACAAAGCTTAGATTGTATTTTAGGCATGGCTCTCTTGGTTTATGGTCAGAGCTCCAACATTTAGCATTCTTTTCAGTTTAATTCTCCTTAGCGTGCAAGAAATCTTAAGCACATTTGTTATGGAGTCAATGGCTACCTCTACAAATCATGGTCTTGTCTATCTCAGTCTCCTATCTTTGCGAGACACCATTGAATCCATTAGAGCATATGTGCAAACGTGGTCATGTTCACCTAGAACCAGCAATTTCTATAGTCGTCATTATTCCAATGACATCAACCTTCTGTGCACATTTATTGACTGTCAACTCATCTTCATGCTTAGGGGAATTACGCTCTTAACTAGTTTCCAACTCATCCATGCCTTTAAAAATATGCCCACGATGCCATTTTTCTTTGTTATCAACCAAATAGCACATGGTCACCAAAACACATAAATATTATTGCATAGTAGTTCATAGGGCCCCACCATATATATATATATATAATATATATATATATATATTATTATATATATATATTATATATTATATATATATATATATATATATATAATATATATAATATATATATATATATATATATATATATAATATATAGATATATATATATATATAATATATATATATTATATATATATATATATTATATATATACCACTTGCAGAGTTGGAGAACTGGATGCCTGCAAGCCCATAACCTTTTATGAAATGAACTGCATATATGCTACGGGCTTGCGGACTTTCAGCCTAGCCCACTTCTATGCTTTAACACCTTTCCCCTGCTGCATCTACATGTTCTCCTTCACAGGACCATGTGTTGCAAACCTACTGTTGTCTGTGGAGCATGATTATTTAGAGGTCTTTGTTTTAGCCAAATGTCTACCCCAGGAAGTTTGTACACCCCTCCACACAAGGGGGTGTGGGGGGACTTGTCCCCCCCGCAGGGGTTCGGGGGGGCCGATCCCCCCCTACTAGGAGGTCTGGGGGCCAGCGGTCCCCCGGCAAGGGCTTCGGGAGCAACACCCCCGAAGCTAAAAACAAATGTAAAATTTCCTTGTAAAAGTATACTAATTTCTAATCAATCTGGGCCATTCATTAGGCGGATGATCTAACGGTAGAACTTATGTTTAGTTTAGGGGTTTTTTCCCTAGAAGGCAACCCCTCTCTTTGTATGAGGGCATTGTATTGAGTTTGTGTAATAGATGTGTATTCTTCAAGCGAGAAACAGAGAGGTGAGACTGTGAGAGAAAACAGAGGATATTACAACGGATCTGCTGTAGGTTGTGTCTCTTCATTTTGCTGGATAATATAAAGGAAGGATTGGCTGTTCGGGGTGGATGTAGCCCAAACTGGGTGAACCACGTATATCTATGTCTCTCTGGTTTTATGCATTTTCTGTGTTTATATTTCTGCAATATTATGTGTTTCATTGCTCTGTAATATATAATTTGCTAACAACTGGTATCAATGTCGAAGGTCTATTTGGTTGATAAACTCACAGGAAAGAAGGGTTCCTCGTTCAAGTGGGAGCAATGGCGGAAGATGGTAAGTTTAGGGTCGAGAAATTTAATGGACAAAACTTCTTGTTGTGGAAGATGCAGATGGAAGATTATCTATATCAGAAAGATCTGTACCTACCAATGGGCGGAAAAACAAAGATGCCGACGGGTATGACAGATGAAGAATGGAACCTTCTCGATATAAAGGCACTCAGAACAGTATGGTTGTGCCTCGCAGCGTCAGTCGCCTTCAACATTTTGAAGGAAACAACTACAGAGGATTTGATTAAGGCGTTGGAGAAACTATCTAAAAAACCCTCAGCCTCAAACAAGGTATTTCTTATGAAACAGTTATTTAACATGAAGATATCAGAAGGTGGATCTGTTGCAGACCATTTAAATGATTTTAATACTGTTAGAAGTCAGTTATGTTCTGTAGGGCTAAACTTTGATGATGAAGTTAGAGCTATGTTATTCTTGTGCTCATTGCTAGAAAGTTGGAATGGTTTAGTAATGGCCATTAGTAACTCTGTTTCTGGATCTAGTACTTTAAAGTTTGATGATGTTGTCGGTGCTATCCTTAGTGAGGAAATGCGAAGGAAAAGCTCCGGTGAGACATCGGGTAATGCTTTGAGTGTAGAATCTAGGGGAAGAAAATTGGAAAGAGAAAAGAGCTCAGGATATAACAGTAAATCAAAGAAAGGCAGATCCAAGTCCAGATCAGGGATAGTGTGCTGGAAATGCGGAAAGAAAGGACACCTAAAGAAAGACTGTAGATCTTGGAAAGGAAAAGAAGGAGATGCACAGCAATAAAACAATCATGAAGCAAATGTGATAGGTGAGGTGTTACAAGATGCTTTGATTCTTTCTTTCGAAAATATTACTGATTCCTGGGTGGTAGATTAAGGGGCCTCATTCTATGCCACACCTGATAGGAAATATTTTCATGACTATGTTCAAGGAGATTTTGGACAAGTTCGTTTGGGTGATGATAAACTCTGTAAAATTGTTGGAATGGGTAAGGTTCTTGTAAAACAGTAGAATGGAAACCAATGGCTACTAAAGGAGGTAAGGCATGTTCCAGATCTGAAGAAAAATCGGATTTCAACAGGGCAGTTAGGCGGTGAAGGTTGTGTGACAACTTTCACAGATAAAGCTTCAAAGGTCACCAAAGGAGCCCTAGTAATAGAAAAAGGTGAAAAGGTTGGTATGTTGTATTTATGCAATGGTATTTCTAACTCTGTTAATGCTTTAACTTCCAAAGGAGTAGATGTAGCATTATGGCATCATAGGCTCGGACACACGAGTGAGAAGGGGATGAAGATTCTTCACTCAAGGAATTTGTTGCTGGGTTTGAAGAATGTTGATTTGGACTTCTGTGAGAATTGCATTTATGGAAAATAGAAGAGAGTCAAATTTCTCAGAGTTGAGAAAGAAAATAAGAGCAAAAAATTAGAGCTTGTGCATATAGATGTATGGGAACCTGCTCAGGTATCATCTCTCGGTGGCTCTCGTTATTATGTTACTTCTATTGATGATGTAACTAGAAAAACTTGGATTTATTGTATTAAGAATAAATTTGATGTATTTGATACTTTCAAGAAATGGAAAGCTTTGGTTGAGATTGAGACAGAAAAGAAATTGAGGTGTCTCAGATTTTTTGCATTATGCATATTGTCTCAGAATGAGTACATACAAAAGGTGTTGAAAAGATTTAATATGCACAATGCAAAACAAGTTAGTACACCTTTTACTAGCCATTTCAAACTTAGTAAGGAAATGTGCCCAAAGACCCAAGAAGAATGGATTATATGTATAAATTTCCATATGCATCAGCAGTTGGAAGCTTAATGTATGCAATGGTCTGCACAAGGCATGATATTGCACATGCAATGGGAGTTGTAAGCAGGTACATGAACAATCCAGGAAAGTTGTTATCGGGAAAACTAGTGTCCATTCAGAGCTGTTAATCCCACTAAGACGGGTAGCTAACTTAGAAACAAACAAACTAAAGTCACTTGTGTTTTCCTTTATGAGAAGTAGATGAGAGAGAAGCAGAGAATACCAACCTTAGTCTTTCGCTTGGCTCCTTGCTTGTTTCCTCTCCCCTTTGACAGATCTTTGCCACTCCTTCCTCACTTGTCCCACTTCAAAGAACACCTGTAGAGTCAAAGCAACATAATACCATCAAAGCATAGAGATCTACAATCATAAGAATATAGGATCAGATATATATTGACCACACAAATGCATATATCAACTCAGACATACAAGAAATGTGGAGGAAAACTCAAATAACTTTATTGATAGAAAGAGTAGAAGAGAGGATTACAACCCATTGATCTGACCCAGTGTCATCCTCCCAGCATGAAATCCCTTCTTCACCTCATGAAAATCTCAGATCACCCAACACTATGATGTTCCACAAAGAAACCAATAGCACTTCCTTACAAAATACAAGATTCCAGCCTCTGGATCTCTGGGATGATGGATCCATATATAGATGTTTGCAGGTGGGTGATTCAGCTTCTGGGATTTTGATTAGTGTCCTCTCTCTGATAGTTCTCAATTCCACTTGGATATTTCATGATCTCTTACTCATCCCTGGGCAAATTCAGAGAGGCAAGTGTCACAGGAGAAGATTCTGGAAGATTCCATGATCATCCACCTTGCAAATTGTCTCTGCCATTTGTCTACTCTTGCTCATTTCGCCCTACAGAAGGGCTTTCTAGTATGCATCACACTTTTTGCATGTGTCAGGTGAGATGCATCGCACCCTTAGCACTGAGCAGTTTGTATGGTCCAGTCTTGACTAGTTCTGAGCAGTTTTTCATGGAGAAATGCTGGGAGATGATGTAATCAGCTGACCTTGCTCCTTTAGGGTATGAAGCAACACTTTTAGGGACTTAGAAGCCCTTGGTTTATGGACATATGTTATTGGGGTTGCAATGCCCAAATATGTCTATAACAGTTGCCCCCTAAAGCATGAGGTCGTAAATCTTTTTGATGTCGGGTGAAATGCTTTATCACGATGATCCAAGGTTTTTCAAACTAGAAGGTGACCTGTAATAAGATACAATACAATACATTATCTTCATAATATTTTCATGATCTAGATAAGGCGGGCATTCCCATGCTCAGCTTTATAAATTCATTCTCATGTACATAGGACAGACAACCGTCTATGTGGCAAACCGATGATTCTAGTAGAGTCATCATCCTTTGGCTTGGATGATTATCTATGCAGCAATGATGTACATTTGATGTCTTTATTTTCCTGAATATATCTCAGCCTGGATGGATGAAACTAGATCTGGGGTCTTCAAAACTCGTTCAATCTTTGCCCGAAGTACAAGTCAATCCATGTGAAAAGATGTTCTGGAGTCGAACATGGAAAGACATCGCCTGATTACCAGCCAATGATGTAAGATGTTAATAGGCACGAGAGGAATCACTGATAATGATGATGACCCTCAAGGTACGACAGTACAATTCACGTGGTGTGAAAATGGGACTTGGCATCGAACACCACGTAAAATCTTTCGATCAAAGGCCATTGACGTAAAGCTGTCGCTGGAAGTGAGAAACTTGCCATTGAGGCATGCAAGCTTCAAAGTACTTAAAGGGTTGTTCCTAGGTCGACTTCTTGGATAATGAGCTGATGTCGACAAGAAGTGACCCATCGTAGGAGGGCATTAATGAATCCCACATCTACGCCACAAAACGGAGCAAATGATTTTGTGGAGGTGAAAACAATCTGACGATATAGGGTTCAGCGTGGTGGTCATGAAAGAATGAAGGGCGAAGGTATTGCAGCGGATGAGACACAAGCTGGGTTGGTGAATTCTCTAAGCGACTTCTCTTGAACATATCAGTGACACTAAAATGGATTGGTAGCGTTAACCCCAAAAATGGATGGTGCGGTGGACCAATGGTAATATGACCGGTGAACGGAATAACCCAACCCGACTCAATCATGGCAATGGAGTGAAAGTGTCATGTTCAAGAGCTACTTGCTACCAATAAAGTTTCTTCAAGTTTTCTTCCCAATTTTTCCCCAGTCATTGCTGACCAGTACCTCTTCATTTTTGTCAAGCTTGAGGAGGATAACATATGCTTGTTCTATAATTTTCGCTTCAGGAAAACCCGGCGCTATGTTTTAATGACCCTAGCAACAGTGAAACTTGTTCTTGTCTGCATGGACAAGTTTGTCGCTATTGGTTTTAACGAGTTTAACGACAAAGATAACTTGGTCCTTTTTCAATTTTAGAGAGTCTGAAAAGGGATGGAAAGAAAGCTCCAGGATTCCTTTTTCATCATGTAATCCCTTAAGTCCAAAAAAGTGTAAAATAATATGAAAGGGATGACTTTTCGATAGTTTTAATGAGCCGAACAAGACAAGCACTCGATCTTTTTGTGTAATAATCCTCAGGTCCAAAAAGATTAAAATGTAGAGGAGGGATAACACTTCCGATCATTTTAACAAGTTGGAGAACCCAATTGCTCAGCAAGTTTTTCATATTTAAAGAGTCAGATGAAATGAGCTTAAAGGAGACTCGTTTTTTGAGGAACGAGTGATATTTTCAGGTAGCAGTTGTTTCCAGGTAAGGTTTGGAACTTTCCAATCACGGTAGTGTAAAGACTATGGCTAATAGAATCACTAGTCGCAGTTGTTCCTCAAAAGGGGTAAACAATCAAATGGAGGCGTATGATCGGCTAAAACGGAGTGGAGGTGATGGTAAGAACACGACCAAGGCTCAAAAGCTGATGATAATGTGATCGCAATGGTTATTTATCGAAGGTGGGTTCATTTTTTAATGAGCTTAAACGCTGGTGGAACATATGCTCATTGCTAGGTTTATTTTTTAACGAGCTTGAACTTCGCGTAAAACTACTCATGATAATTTTCATTGATATTTGATTCACCGTTAACACTATGTTCTTTTGACGGTCGTACTACCTATTCAATTGCACCATCAAACTGATTAGAAATGAGAATACATGCTTGAAAAATGAGTTAAAACACTAATACCCTACTCGAATTATGTGAAAAGTAACTTAAAAGTAGTTTTTACCCCTCATTTTTCCATTTCATTTGAATTTGGAATTGTTGGAGCTCTCGAGGTGTTTCCCCCCTGATTTTCATCGGCTGATTCCAGGAGATTCTGTGGATAATTTTCGGCACCGTCTGGACCAGGTAGGAGCTAAACCTGAGCTCTTCAATTGCATTCTTTCCTTTTTGAATTCTGAGCATGTTTTCCTGCTTTTCTGAGCCTCTGGGGTTTGAACAGTTCGTTCTTCCCCCATCGCACCTAGTATACATCGAAAGGTGTGATGCATACTAGGCTAGCCATTGGCCAGTCAATATGCATCTCACCCAGTACACAGTTGGGGTGCAATAGGCGCAAGGAAAAATTTTGCACTAATTTTTTATGGAAATTTTTTCCTGTTTTTTGCCATATCAGGATCCTAATTCTTCTCTTGTTTGTTTTTCAAAGATTCATCGAAGCAAAATGGTTGTTACATGGCGTCAACGTGAGTATGAAGAAGAGGACATGGTCACCTTACATGATATGGGTATGGTAAGTACATTGCGGAACTATGGTTGCTCAAGTTCTTCCGCATATCTAGCATGAGGCAACAAATCAACTTGTTGCAATATTTCCTTGATGCATGGGATACTACCAACCAGGTGTTCCCCTTGACTGTTGAGGTTGTCTACTTGTTGACCAGTTTATCGAGGCATGGTGCCCCTCTCTCACTATCAGGTTCCGCCCGTGGGGACGAATCCATGAGGGATTATATTCGCCAATACTATAGAGAAGGATCTCAGCCGAGCAGGGACGGCAAGATCAATATCCAAGATGTCACCATCCGGTCATTGAGGACTATCTTATTCACCTTTGCTAGATTGGTTGGTAGTGCGGCCCTTCACTTGGCCAACAGGTCCTATATGCAGTACGCCTTGGAATGCCTCGAACCAAAGGTATTCAACTGGTGTGATGCAGTACTTCCAGTGATAAAAGAACAGCTTACCAAGGTGAAAAATGGAAGATCCAAGAAATTTGGCTATGGTTCTATTCTAACCGCTTTCACCTTGGAGAAGATCCCACTGATGCAGCCACAATACATTTCACTTGGTCTGCCACCACCGACTGAGCCACGGATGCAGAGATGGGTTGACCTTATGGCCAGATATGCTAGTCAGTTGCAGGTTTCCTTCTCTGATGCCTTCTTTGAGTGGTTCAATCATCAGCAGATGGTTTATGTCAAGTGTCCGTATGCTGGGATGGATTTCTGGGGTGACCCAGATTTGGTGTTATCAGTTGGCGAGCAGTGGGGTGTCATAGATAAAAATCTCTGACCATATCTCTATTTATTGCTTTTATAATGCTCTTGTGCTTTCTTTTATTGAGACTAATCAAAACTCATGTGCTCATGTAGATATCAGACCAGTGTGACCAGCAGTGCGCCTGAGAGCAGTAGCTACTGTTTCAGTAGGAGAGGTTGTAGGGAGGGTTGTCCTTCGCGATCTGGATGTAGCCAAGACTCTTGTAGTGTTGCAGGATAAGATCAAGGGTCTCACCCTTCGTATTCCGGATGTGAGGACCGACGAGCTGCCTCTAAGATTACAGCGACATATCACTAGCGTGCCGAGCCAATGGACTAGGCTCTTACGCATGATTGCACAGGCGGTGGCTTGTTATCACCAGCACCAGTAGACTAGGGTGCCCCCTAGTATTTTGACTTTTTGTGTCATATGACCGATTTTGTCTTGGACACAGAACACTATGTACAAACTATAAACAGTTGTATATATTTTTGATTTTCGGAGCTTTATTTTGGTTAATTTATATGATCCTGATGCAAATATTGATGAAATGCTTTCCTTTTATAAATGTTGCAAATGTCTATCTAACACATAATTTGCTAATGAATCGGTTAATGTCTTTAAGTTTCTGGAAATGTGTTGATATTGAATAGAATCAAACTGCCTTTCCAAAATCTTGACCCTTAGGAACATACCATATATAGCTGGATTCCACATGGAATAGATGCCGGTAAGCTATAGAATGACGAGTTTTGAGTCTTTCCTGATGACAAGTCGGCGTATTCCATGCGCAATGGCATCAGAGAGGAGCTCTATCAACACATTGTATTCAGCGATGTTGTTCGTCGATCGACCAATACATACCCCTCTAAAACTCACTAACTCGCAGCTTGGATCAAAGATGGCCCAGGCTGCAGAAGATAGGTTCTACGAACTACGACTCGCTCCGTCAGCGTATCCAAAAAATGACTCCAATAGGTTTGACATCTGCAACAAATGCAAAAGCGGATTACCTAACCAAAATGATTACTCTTAGCGAAAACAAAAATGTAACAAAAGCATATGAAGAGGTTACTACACCAAGTCAAGAATAGTAACGCTTAAGGTGCAACCTGTTTTGGGGTTGCGACAGTGGAATCCCATCATAATCCACTAGCTCGTAGGCTCCTTTTGCTAATACACACTTAACAATATAGGGGCCCATCCACAAAGACAGGAACTTACTTGCTCCCAATTTATCGGATTCCTGGTCATAAAGTAAGACCAGGTCACCTTCTGAGAAGACACGGGGTTTGAAATTCTTGTCAAATTGCGCCTTGACTCATTTCTTATGTGCTTCGTTAGCCAAGGCAGTGTCACGATGAGTTTCATCCAGTTGGATTCATTCCAAGAAACGAGCCTCCTCTTCTGAAGTTCCAGGGAGAAGGTCGATTGCGAGCTTGAGGGACGAGATTTCGCACTGAACTGGTAAGATCGCTTCCAGGCCATACACCAGCTGAAAGGGTGTAAACCCAGTCACATTTATCACCGATGTTCGGTATGCCCACAAGGATGAGTATAGGATTAGGTTCCAACTCTGTTTATGGACTCCAATCATCCTTTGCAGCATGCGTTTCGGGACTTTGTTGATTGCCTCAACTTGCCCATTAGCTTGCGGATAATACGGAGTAGAGCTGTCATGGGACAGTCCTAATTTGGTAGCCAACTTGACCATCATGTGATTGCGGAAATGCAATCCATGATCTGTGACTATGGCTTGTGGAACACCGAATCTAGAGACTACATGATTGAAAAAGAAAAGAGCAGCCGTTTCGCCACTGTTGTTTAATGTAAGCATCGCCTCGGCCCATATTATAAAATAGTCAACTGCGACTATGATGACCCATGCCCCCTAGCTAAGGTGGGGTTACATGTCATGAAATCTATGCCCCATTTTGCGAATGGCCCAATAGAAACTACTGGTTGCAGAGCTACGAATGGTATTCTGGTTTTGCGGTCGATGATTTGACAAGCATGGCAACTTCTGACTGTAGTTATGCAATCCTTGAACATTGTTGGCCAGAAGTATCCTGCTCATAAAATATTTTGTGTCGTAGCATAACCAGATTGATGCCCCCCACATGCGCCTGAATGACAATCATTCAGTGCTTTTTTGGCCTCCTCATGGGTGAGGCACCTTCGCAGAACTGTATCGATACCATGACGGTAAAGTGTATCACCGACGAGCATGTAGTCTTTTGCTTGGTATCGAGTACGTCGTTGTTCTGAGCAAGAGGTATTAGACCTATATGTTTGGGTCTGGAGATAGATGATTATATCTCCATACCACAGATCGCTTGAAGATCTCACAAACAAAGATTCATCCACGTTTGTTGCTTTGGATGTTGAATCGTTGGACGACGATGGGAAATCACATAGTAACTCCACGAAAACCAGGGCTTTCTTTGATTTGGATTTTATGAATTCCAGATGAAACTCTTGCAAAATTGTTATCCATTTAGAATATTTTTCCCCAAGCAACTGTCGCGACAAGATGCAAGTCATGGGGTTGCAATCTGACAAAATGGTAGTTTTTCGGAAGAGGACATAGTGTCAAAATCTCTGTACCGCTTGAACAGTTGCGAGAGCCAGCTTTTAAACATAAGAGTACTTGCTTTCTGTATCATTTAAGTTTTGACTTAAATAATAGACAGGATGTTTGATTCCATTGTCTTCTTCAACTAAAACCATTGAGATGGTCATATCTACTGTAGCCAAATACAGGTTAAAGTCTTTTTGATAATCAGGAGCATACATTAATGATGCTTTTATTAGGGATTCCTTTATAGCATCAAAGGAAGCTTGTGCAACCTGATCCTAGTTGAAGGGTACTTCTTTTTTCAATAGACGCGTATAACCTTTAGCAATTTCGACGTAATTTGGAATGAACCTCCTCAGAAAGTTTGCTTTCCCTTAGAGTTTCTGAATCTGAAGCAAATTTGAAGGTGGAGGCAGATCGATGATTGCCTGAACCTTACATAGGTCGAGGCGAATCCTATCCTTTGAAACTACAAAGCCAAGTAAATGACCAGAACCGACACAAAACACACACTTGTGCGGATTGAGTCATATCTTGTAGTATCGGAAACGTAGAAATATTGCTCTCAAATGCTGCGGATGATTGGTCCACTTTCGCGAATGAGCCGGAAGATAATCGAGGTATGGTTGAACGATGTTCTTGATGTCATGGAAGGCATAATTCATCACCCTCTGAAAGGTTGCCCTTGCTTTCTTTGAACCAAAAGGTAGCTTGTAGTACGTGAGTGTGCCCCACGGACAAATAAATGCAGTCATTGACTGGTCCTGTGGGTGGATATTTATTTGATTATACTCGGAAAATCCATTCATAAATGAAAATATTTTGCATCCAGTGCATTCATCAATTATTTGGTCGATAAAGGGTGTAGGATAGTTGTCCTTTGGACAAGATTGATTTACATCCCTATAATCAACGCACACTCTAATCATTCCTTACTTTTTTATCATAGGAACAATGTTCGATACCCAATCAGTTAGAGGAACCGGGTAAATGCAACCAGCATGGAGAAGTTTTTCAACTTATGTCTTGATGGCAGTGGCTTTCTTCGGGTGCACCTGTCGAAGCCATTGTCGTACTGGTTTGACATCTGGATACATCTTAATTTCATGTTCAACTATGCTCGAGTAAATGCCTGGCATTTCTCCATATGACCATGCAAAGACATCTCTGAACCTGTGAAAGAGAGTGTAATATACTTCCAGTTCTGATGAAGAACAAGACTTGTTGACATGAATATTCTCTACAACATCTGGTTTGGTCGAGATATTTATGGTGATAGTTTCTTCAATATTGGACAAGTTTCACTCGGAATCCACCATATTTACAGTATTTGATAGGAAATCAAAAACTGAAGGATGATTAAGGTCGTTGGAACAATCTTCTTTGTAATCTGGAAGATGGGAACGATGGTGGTGATCTTCCCATGGTGCTCCCTCTAGCATCATTGACTGAACAATTCCTTCGTCTATAGAATGTACATGTGACCAAGGATCTAAAGAGGTGCCATATTCCTTAGACATATCTATCCAAACGCTCGATGACCGTTGATTTGGGTTTGCCTCCCATGCCGAAAACATTGATTGCTACAATATTTTTATTGGGCTTGGAGGAAATACCTGGTGATGATCCATCGTGTTCGGACATCTTCTGAATAGAAGATACCATATTGCAGGTTCCCACCGTGGCCACTTCCGCCAGATTGTGTGGTAGGGAAAAAGTACCCATCAATGTAGGGTCTTTTAGTAGGCCTAATCTAATATTTTGAAGCAACTGAGAGCTTCCGTGGATCATCGGAATGCTTCCCATAAGTTGTGAACTTTGGGGAGAAAGGTTTGTTAGTCGATGATTGTAATCCCTCCTTGAAAAGGAAATGCAATCTTTCTTAAGTATGTCGACACAATAGCAGCCATAGCATAAATCCAGGGCCTTCCCAGTAGGATGTTGTAATCGACGTTTCCATCGATAACTTCAACATCAATTTCTATTGTTTTTCCCCCCAGTTCAACTTGCAAGTTACTTAAAATCCCGTATGGAGTGTATGTCCATCCATCAAATGCTTTTAACGTCGTTGACGATCGCGACAAGGGTGGTGAGCCTGAAGTTTTCCAGCAACTCATTGACATAATACATGTAGATGCCCCCTCATAAATAATTGTTCGATGAACAGTATTGTTGAGGGCTTTCACTTGAATGAGGAAAGCAAGTTGAGCTGGTAACTGAGGTTCATATCCTTTATGATTAAAGGCCGCAAGATTGGAACCCGCTGGGTCAATGCTACCTATTGCTGATAATAGAGCCTGCTTCTGGGAGGGGCAATTTTGCAGTACCTCAAGTGTCGACATAGTGAACGGAGATTGGGCCAGGTCCTCTACTATATTATAATTTTGTGTTGCTCTGGCACTAGGATTAAATGTTGATTTGTGTAATACTCCCTTTAGTGGTTTTATTGTTTGCTCAGGAATGATGGTTGACACAACTTCATTCGAAGTTGCTGTCGAACTACTAGGTTGATCAGTATCCTTATTGTTTAACAACTGTGGATTCCTGTAATCTTTATTCCTTGTCGATATCAAAGCATCATTTTGTTGTTTTGAAATGGACAACATAAGCACTTAGGATGGGGAAGCATTGTCACTAGCAACCAGATTGGTTCTCGGGCTTGGAAACGGATCAGTCAATACTGCTAAGTTTTTTGAACTCTTAAAGAGTTTCTTAACTTCAGCTTTATGTTGACAGTCTCTCGTCCAATGATCCTCATTGCATATCTGACACCCTGAAGGGCGTTTCCTTTGCCCAAAAGGGTTTGCAAAAGATTTTTCAGGAGACGACTCATCCTGCTTCTTCTTTTTCCCTTTCTTTTTCTTCTTGCCTCCTGGTTGCTTCGGTTCTTTGCCTTTGTCGGTCGACACGGCATTATCCTCCAAGGTGAGAAGTTCCTCATTTGCATTTTAACTAGAAACCATACGAGCTTTCTTCAATGTAGCCTTTGCGGTTTTCGTGCTAGTCGTACCTATCATGCCATCGCCGGCATGAGAGTCTTTGTTTGATTTAGGAGGAGGAGGAACAGAAAACTCTAGTCTAGGAGCATCAGGGATTTTGTCGTAGAGCATGCCAAACTGAGTATAGATCAAGTCTAGATATTGCGCATGAGCAATGACTTGCTCTTTAGTGACGACCCCTCCCTTTGCCACATCTTCTATAATAGAAGGTAACAATGACCACATAAACCATTCAGCTTGCAGCTGATCAAGAACATATGTTTTCACAATTCTACAACGACGTTGCCACTCATGAATATGATTAGATATGTGAGTGGCTGTCATTTGCTTGAAATTGGTAAGAAGCTCTATTCCTGTTTCGTACCTTATTGGTAACTGAAAATGGGTTAAAAAGGTTGTGGCAAGGGCACTGAAGTTATCAAATGGAGCTCTAGGCAATTCGATGTACCATTTCGCTACCAGACCAGTTAACATTCTCTGAAAAAGGCGAAACCTAATTGAATCATCATTGAGAGTGTTGGACGAACACCATAGATGAAAGGTCATCACATGATTCGATGGGTGTTCACCCGGATTTCCATTAAATTTAGGAATATCTGACGGAATTTTATGAGGAATCGCCAACCATGAAGGGGCATAAGTAATTGGATCGTTTGTTAGCCGATTTAGATCCGGTAACTCTAAAGTCGCCACGAAGGGCAACTATTGATTTAGGTTCAGGGAAGCATACCCAAAGATGGGATTGTCTGAGCAGTGGGTCTTTGCATACTAGCATAATGTATTTGATGCTGATAACTTTGGTAAGGCTGATGGGCATAACCATTATGATATGATTGATGTTGACCATTTTGAATATACGGCTGCCCATTACCTACAAAGCATTGTTGCTCAGGTCCTCGGTAAGCTTGCTACAATTGCGGTTGTTGATATTGTACCAGCCATGGTTGTGAATCCATTTGTCTAACCAAGATGAGGGGTAATAGTACTTATTTGAGCCTAGTTCGCTCCGGTTAAGGAGCCACTAATCCGTGATTGTGGTTGTTTCGTGGAGACAAGAGGTTGTTGTATTACGACCTGAGAAACTTGAGGTTGGAATACAACAGGCAACACTTGTACTTGTGACACCGTCACAATAGCCGTTGTTGTGGGGATATTCGACACAGGCAGACTTGGTTGTATTGAGTATACAACTCTTGGTTGTTGAGGTAGTATTGGCACCCAACCAATGGATGTAATTCCAGTTTGACCCGAATTCTGTTATGAACTCTCATATGGTCATTCTCTCGAAGGGAACAATGAAAAGGCATATTACCCCCCATATGGCAGCAATCCAATGTTCAAAGGTAAGATTGGCCTCTAGAGACTGAACTGCCCAAATTGACACTGTTGTGAAGGATTAATTTGCTAAGACTCAACATAAGAGATTCCAGATATTATTCCGGACGAACAAACGGGAACAGACCATAATGTCGAAACCATCCCTTGGTGGACTCCATCTAGCGGTTGAGAGCTAGTTGGGACAGATGGTACACCAGCGAACATTGTTGGAGTAGCAGCAGGAGGTTCTACCACTGCTGCATCAGATGACACAGTCCTAGATGTCGACGGTTGTTCATACATATCGGGTCTATCCAAAATATTTCCTAATGGTTCTATAGGAACTTGCAATGAAGGGAGACTAACTTCTGAGGTAGAAGGATATAGGGTGATCCCAGTTCCAAAATGCAATGGAGTATTGGATGGAAGATCTTCCACAATCTCTTCTATAGCAATCAATCCAGGTGGGAGAGGTAGACCGTCAGGTCCATAAAATATTTCTGGTGCCGAAGAAGGTGTAGACTCTGCAGCGACAAATATCAGAGGGGCAACACCTTCCGAATCAGCCCTAGATGGAGCCGGTTCAGAAATATAAGTGTTTACCATTACACTAGGATCAGTTCTAATGTCCTCTTGTGACTGCAGAAATTCTTCTGTAGAGGCAGGGATACTAGAAATGGTTGGAGTAACTGGAATCTCCGAGGATGTTGGAACACAAGTTTCAAGCAAACCAGGGGACTTTGACCCAGTTAAACGAGTTTGCTTGGCTCGGAATAGTTTCGTTTCCGAAGTCAAAGATGGTTGACTCGTTAGTCTCCGCGAACGACGGGGTTTCGATTGACTTTCTTCCACGATTTTGGATTACTTGATCAACTCAATGTAAAAGGGGAATATGTGCTTCCGAATTAAACGAATTTTAGATGCTTTGACACAACTTGCTTTTTCAATTTTTAAGAGTCGAGAAAAAGCTAAAGATGACTCTAGTGGCCTTCGATTTTTAATGAACCTGAAGTGACAAGTGCTCAGAAGGACCTTTTCTTTTAAGGAGTCTGAAAAGGAATGAAAGAGACTACTTTGGAAATCTAGACAGAAGGATTACTAAACCAATAGCAAAACTGTAGAGTACTTTTTTACGGTACGGCAGTCAATCTTCCCGAATGTTGTGTTTAGTGCATTACGATCGATAGGGTGGCAGGCACGGCTTCCTAAGGATAAAGGATATAGCCTATTGTGGTATTCCAATATATACTCGACGGTACGTGGGAGCACAAGTCCGTACTAGCACTTGTCGTCTCAAAGAGGAGGAATCACCCAACCTATGATGAAAGCAATAGTTACCAAGCTTTATGACGCCAGAATACGTCTCTAGCCTAGACTTCTAAATGTTGTACGTTAGGTTCCAAAGCATGTTTATGTTCATTGAATTTATTTTACAGTTGATCTTTCTTAAGAAGTTTGCCTTTAAGGTTCACCGCGTGATGTAGATATACAATTCCTAAATATGCAATCTAAGACAATAAACAGTCGTTTACTCTTCTTTTTGCAATGAAAATCCTAGCTACTAAGGAAAGAGAAGCGAAATTCTTTCAACATAGAGCAGAGAGCACACACTAGATGCACTATCCTAAATCAAAATCAACAAGTAGTCTAAATGCAAATGCACATGCATGTATTTTTTTTCCGCTTTCTTAATGTGTGGACGACAAAAAGAATGCTAAGTATAAATCTGAATTATCTTTTCTTTCAAAGCAACAGTACTAAAAATTTTCTCTTCAAAATACGAAAGGAAGACAAGGATGACACTTTGAGATTTTTGAATTGAAAACTACTTTTGACAGTTGAAATACTATTAATTCAAATCAAATACAAGAGTAACAGTGTAATCGAAATTGATAAGAGAAGCTCTATTGTCACTGCGTGCACGCTCTGTTATGAGATCTGCTAGGTCTGCGTTCAACTGCCACCGCCATGGCTGCTCCAGGGGGTGCGGAGCCCTCTCCCACCCCTCCACTTTCTCCAGCAGAAGCATTCAAGAACATACTATCGCAGAGAGGAAAAAAACGAATGCAGCCTGAAGTCCCAAAGTTTGTTAAAAAACTAGAAGAAATTCCAGAAATTGCTCTACCAGAAGACCAAACAATCAAAATCGCCCTTGCCTTGGCTGACAGAGGTTTAGTAGGGCAGTTTATGGGTCGGTGGCCAACAACAAAATCGACTGATGAATGGGTGCAACGAAACTGGAGACCCCTGCTTCCAAACAATGTGATCAGCTACGCAGTTGGAAGGGGCTTTTTCATCTTCGAATTCACTACCAAGGAAGACCAAGATCTGGTGTTCAGAAATGGCCCATATTTCATGGGAAACCAAGGTCTATTTTTGAATAAATAGACACTCGACTTTGACCCCTCAGTCGATGTCCCAAAGGAGGTCCCTGTTTGGGTTCGGCTCCCCAATCTGCCAATACACTGCTGGAGCTATCAAGCACTGGAAAAGATAGGAAATGGACTGGGAAGATTCATCGACAAAGCTGATAACAAGGGCCAATACAACTGCGCCAGAATATGCGTGGAAGTTGATCTAGAAGCTGGACTACCGGAAGCCGTCAAGCTGTCAGTGGGAGACTGGCACCACTTCCAGAAGCTGGACTACGAGCAACTTCCATTTAAATGCAGAATCTGCCATGAACACGGCCATTTTCAACAAAAATTCCCCAAAGCACCATCAGGGGACAAAGAGGAAGAAGAAGGATGGAAGGAAATAAAAAAGGAAAAGGTAGTCTCAAAGCCAAATGAGAAGAAGCAGACAGGACCAAAGGGGAATCCCCAGCCTAATGACAAGACCAAACCAGTCTCAAATGAAGGCCCATCCACAGCTGAAAAGGGGGAGGCCTCAGAGAAAAATGAAGAAACTGAAGGTCAGCCGAAGAAAAGGAAAGATTCCGAAGAAGAAGCAAATGCTCAACTAGCCAAGGCAGATCAAGGGGAAAAAGCAGGCAACAACGAGCACATTAGTCTTGCCTCTGACTCAGGAGAAGAATCAGAAGAAAGAGCATCTGAATTAGACAGCTCACAAATCTCCCCTATCAAATCAACCAGGGGCCGAAAATCCAAGAAGAAACAGAGAGAGGAGAAAACCTACATGGATGTTCTCCAAGGTTCCCAGAAAACTCTCAAGGGAATGATGAATACCAGATCCGGGCGCAAGAATAACAAGGCTCCAAAAGGAGCCACTCCCCCCCACTCCAGTAAATAATGAAATACGTCTCCTGGAATTGCAGAGGATTAGGTAGCAGCCTGAAAGAAGAGGCCCTGAAAGACATTGTAAGGTTGCATATGCCTGAAATCTTTCTCATCCAGGAGACAAAGATGGAGGACACTCTTCTCCTCCAATCCAGCAAAACATTCTGGCGCAAAGGCCCTGGTAGAGCTGTCAGTGCTAGAGGTGCCTCTGGTGGGATCGCCTCCTTCTGGGACAGCTCCAAATACGACTTGATTCAAGAAGAAAGTTGCCAGCACTGGATTTTCACTCAGCTCCTTCACAAAGACTCCGGTCAACAAGTAAGTATATTTAACCTTTATGCTCTGGTCTTACCATCGGAGAAAAAAATTTGCTGGGACTCGCTCCATTCCTTTCTTCTTTTGCACAGTCCAGAAAATATCATTATTGCAGGGGATCTGAACATAACTCTAGCTGCTGAAGAGAAAAAAGGTGGATCACCTGTAAGGGACCCTGCTAGAGAATGGGTAGAAGACATCATGATCGGCTGGGATTTGGAGGACATCATACCTTCAGCTGGGAAATACACTTGGTCTAATAAAAGATTAGGCCCCAGCCATATAGCTGCTCGCTTGGACAGATTCCTTGTCCAAACCTCCTTCCTTACTAGCGGGCTAATGGCATCATCCAAAATTCTGCCCAACTGCACCTCCGATCATAAACCAATAAGTCTCGAGCTCTCCATGGATGGTTTTCTCGGACCCATTCCATTTATATTTAGTCCATTATGGATTCAGCAAGAGGGGTTCAATGAGGAGGTTGCTGAAGTCTGGAACCGGAAAATTCAGGGATCCCCTTTCTTCGTATGGGAAGAAAAGTTGCGGGCTCTTAAGAGAAGGCTCAAGGAGTGGGCTAAAGCTTTGAAAACACCTGCTGCCAAGAGAAAAGAGTCTATAGAAAACCTTGCTGCCCTCCAATCTTCAATGGAGAATTCAGTTATTACCCAAAGTCTGCTCCAAAAAGAAGTTGAGTTGCAAAAAGCCCTTCATAAAGCTAGTAGGGACGAAGAGGAGTATTGGAGACAAAAATCTAGAAATTTATGGTTACAGGCCGGCGAAAAAAATACTATTTTTTTCCACAAACATGCCGAAGCTCGAAAGCAATTCAAAAATGTTTCAGAAATCTGAATCCAAGATACAGTGGTTCATGATTTTGAAGGCATCAAGAGAGCAGCATTCTCCTTTTTTAAAGATCTCTATTCAGCTCCTGATGACCAGCCTATAGATCCCCAAGCATATCTGTATAATCTAATCCCCTCCTGTGTGCATAACCCTGTCAATAATATGCTGGCTGCCCCGATCAGCATGGACGAGCTCAAGAAAGCCTTGGATTGCATGGAACCGGATAAAGCACCAGGGCCTGATGGGTTCACTGCTAGGTTCTTTCAGTCTTGCTGGTCAATTATCAACAAAGACCTTCTGAGAATGGTAAGGAAGTCCCAAGTATGCGAAAAGATAGGGGCAGCACCAATTCAGCCTTCCTGGCATTGCTTCCAAAAGAAAAAGGAGCTTCAGATTTCAGTAGATTTCGTCCCATTTTGTTGTGCAATACTAGCTATAAATTGATTACCAAAATAATATCCATACGGCTCAAGAATATTTTGCCGGACATCATACCGGAGAACCAAGGAGGCTTTATCAAAGGGAGAAAGATACTGGATAACATTGTGCTGGTTCAAGAGGCAGTTCATTCAAGTGGCCAGAGAAAAGAGAAAGGAATGGTAATAAAACTCGATTTGGCTAATGCCTTTGATAGGGTGAGGCATGACTTCCTGTTTGTTGTTATGACAAAAATGGGCTTCTCAACAAACTTCACAAATTGGGTGAAATCCTGCATTGCCTCTCCTTGGATTGCACCGTTGGTAAATGGAAGATCGACTGAATTTTTTACAGCCTCCAGGGGATTAAGACAAGGCTGTCCGCTGTCCCCGCTTCTCTATGCTATTCAAGCCTTTGTGCTTAGTTTCCAGCTCGACTTCTGTCAGCAAATCCGAATTCTACCAGGCCTTAGAATGGTGCAAAATGTCAAAGAAATATACCATGCCCAATTTGCTGACGATACACTGCTTCTAGGTGGAGCGAGCATTAATTCGGCCAATTCTTTCAAAAAGGAACTGGACATCTATAAGAAAGCATCCGGCAGCAAGATTAACTATTCAAAAAGTACAATCTATGGCTAGAATTGCTCAGCTAAAAATCTTGCTGACATAGCTAGGCTACTTGAAATGAAAATCTGTCAAGACTGGGAATCATTCAAATATCTTGGGATCCCAATTTTCAGATCCATCCCTAAAGTTTCCCATTGGATTCCCCTTTTGGACAAGCTTAAGCTTAGAATACATGCCTGGGGAGCCTCCTGGCTGAACACTGCTGGGAAAATTATCCTTATAAAATCTGTCTTAACAAGCATGCCTCTTTTTCAGCACTCAATTCTCCTTGCCCCCAAAACCTTTCTCAGTAAAATGGATGGTATGCTGAGGAGATTCCTGTGGGAACGGGGGAAAACAATGAAAGAAGGCTTCATTTAGTAAATTGGGATACCATTAAGAGACCATTCATAGAAGGAGGTCTGCAAATGAGAGAATTGGCTGCCCAAAATCTAGCTCTAGGCTCAAAAATTCTGTGGAATATTGTGGCAGGGAAAATAAGCTGGAGCAAGAAAGTACTGTGGAAGAAATACTTTCAAGGTCAACGTTTGAGATGTCTGGACCTTCCTCAAAAAAACTCCAAAGGTTCCCCAATATCCAAGCTTTGTATTCCGGCTCTGGACAACTTCAGCCCCAACCTCTACTGGATCCCAGGTAATGGGAAAAAAATAAGAATTTGGAAAGACCAGATTCTTGGAGACCAGCCGCTACATCATATAAAAGACCTAGCAAATATTAAACTTTCGCTGCATTCCAACAATAAGGAAACACTTTGGGACATATCCAACTGGACGGAGGATGCTGACAGAAGATGGGACAGCTGGAATCTTGGAGAGGTACCACACCATTTGCAATCTGAAGCTTCTTTACTTTTAGACAATCTGCAAGGAAAATCCCCATTGTCAGCAACAGCCAAGGACAAAAGAGGGTGGGGCTCCCATACTGGTTCCTTCTTGGTTGCTGAAGGATACAAAAGTTTAATTGATGTCCCGAATGTTCCCCCAGACCCAACGCAATGGAAATTCATATGGAGCTTTCCTTCTCTCCCAAAAATAGACTTCTTCTGCTGGACGCTCGCTCACAACAGTGTTCTCACAGGAGACAACCTGAGAAAACGGGGAATGGAAGGGCCTTCCAGATGCCCTTTATGTATATCAGAGGAAGAAACAGCTGATCATCTGTTGTTGCTGTGCCCCTTTGCCAAGGCAGTTTGGAAGGGGGTTCTGAGTTCAAGGGCGGACAAGATTGAGCTACCAAGAAATGTGCCGACCCTGCTTCACGAATGGGCCAAGCTATCATCATTTTGTCTCAATAAGAAAAACCTTCTTAAGGCTGCTTGGATGTGGACCCATAAATACATCTGCTGGAAGTTATGGCTAGAAAGGAATAACATAATTTTCAGAGGAGAAATCTGCACTTCAAACAACGTTATATCCAAAATTAAAGCTATCTTGGGAGAGACATTGGAAGCTAAGCCAGCCTTAAGGAATGAAGCAAAACTGGACAATGAGGAGGAGCAGTGGCTGAAAGATTTTGTTTCAAATAATCAATCCATCCCTACTACTCCAGCCACTTGCCATGCTGGGTGGGAAATTCGCCTGGAAGAACAGGAATTTCTAAAGTGGAGATCGGCACTAGAGGACCATTGTCTATTCTTCGACGGGGCCTCTAAAGGCAATCCAGGAGCTGTGGGTGGAGGTGGAGTTCTACTAAATCCCGATGGTTCTACTTTACTCAGGTATCATTGGGGTCTGGGAATTGAATCAAAAAATAGAGCTGAGGCTCTAGCTTTGTGGCAAGGGCTGACTCTGGCTCTTAAACGGAATATTCAATCACTGACGGTCTTCGGAGACTCTCGGCTCATCATTCAAGCAATGAACTCTTCCTCGAATTAGTTGCAGATCCACTTAGGCCGAATTCTCAAGATAATTAGACTCATGCTGGCTAAGTTTTGGAAAATCTCCTTTTTCCACATAATGAGGCAGCTAAATTCCCAAGCTGATTCGGAAGCCAATCTTGGTTCAGCTAGAAGCCAAAGAACCCTCTCAGTTAACTTTGAGGAATCCCTCTGCATCATCCCTTAATAGGCTCATCCAGGAAATCTGTTATTTAAGATGTATTGGGGATCAGCTACTGAACCAGATACCTTGGATACCCTTCAGGCTTTTGCAGTCCTTCCAGGAATCAGTTACTCCAAGCTCCAAGAGCAGGCAACCAAGAAAAGTAAGATGCATTGGATTCTCTGTTTCTTGTTGGCCCTATACACTCTGCTCCAAACAGGATCCGACTTGAGCATGGTGGGTTTGATTGGATGAATGCTATGTACAGGTGTGCTCCAGGTAGAAATAAAGTTTTCACTGGATCCCCAATCTATTTCCTGAAGAAAACCAAGAAGGGCAGCAATAAGTCTAGTCCATTTCAGCATAACCCTTCTAGGCTTTTCGATTAAATGCAGAAATATGATTTTGTGTCAAGCTTCTCCTTTTCCATCGGTTCCATCGAATCGCCTCCTACAAAAGGAAATTTGAAATTAGCATTAGCGCAAAACAGGGTTTCAATTTACAGACTTACAGTCCATCAGACGCGCAGACAAGCAAGTCAGTTGCATGTATTAATTCTTCCTGTCAATTAAAAATTGAATGCTCCAAACTTAGTGATCAATGCCCATACAGCGTTCAATATCTCCCTGCAAATACATCCACTGCAGGATCTTTAGTGGAGGTTAGGTTGAGATTGAAGATCAGAGATGGAAGACACCAGTTCACATCACCAAGTTGAAGCAACTCAGATCCGGAATGTCCCGCTGGCAACAGAGATAGAGGACGGCAGTTCATTCTCCACGTTGAAGCAAGTCAAACTCAGAACTCTTCCAGAAGCAACAGGTAACAATCAAGGATTGTATGGACAAAAGTTCCGTTAATGATGTTCAGATTCTTCAGGCGGAGACTCTGCGTTTCTTCTCCACAAAAGGCGACTCTGTGACAAAGAATGCCCATGGACTCACTGTGTAACAAGAACTTAGAGATAAAAGAAAATGAGGAATTTTTCCAATGTAAAAAGCATGCGGTAGCTGTTTTGCCGCCCTTCAAAAAACTAACAGTTACAGTAAAAAAAAAAACAGTGTAATCGACCATAAATAAGAGTAGAATTCTTTTCTTTGACTGAAAATGACACTTGTGACACTTACAAATCAAAAGACGACAGTTTAATTAAGCTACTTCTTTGTAAAGGAGAACTGTAAATGGCAAAAAATACATAAAAACATTTACAATTATTTGTACAATGGAGGCTAAATAATGCAAAGGAAGGGAGTTTCTACAGTGGTATACTAATCACAGATAGAAAAACTCCTGAATAAAGCTGAAGGGAGTGAAGAAAAACCAAAATCTGGAGGCAGAAACAGTCTTATCTGATCATCGCACCTGTAACACGGGGAAATAGGGATGCATCTCACCTACAACACACAGGAGAGCAATGCATCCAGACTGTCAAGAGGAGACAGTGCGATGGTCCAGGGATGACACTTTACCTTGGTTTTTGGTCACAGTTTGCAGCTTAGTTTAGGGATTTAGGCTGATCTAATGAAAGTCAGTAAATAAAAATCATAGGGGCTTATCTAATGAGGCTACTTGAGCCACCACCAGGGCAATTAGGATGTTTGCAAATCAATTGTTTAGTTTATAAACAAAACCCGGAGATGGACTGAAGAAGCATTGATCTACTTTGCACTTGCATAGAAAATGCAGTTCGAAGGCTAGCTGGCTTAACTTTAGGGTCCGTCTGTATTTTATAAAGAAAACAAATATAAACAAGCAAACAAGCTATTCGTTCCCCAGTGGAGTCTCCATTTTGTTATCGGGAAAACTAGTGTCCATTCAGAGCTGCTAGTCCCACTAAGACGGGTAGCTATCTTAGAAACAAACAAACTAAAGTCACTTGTGTTTTCCTTTATGAGAAGTAGATGAGAGAGAAGAAGAGAGTACCAACCTCAGTCTTACGCTTGGCTCCTTGCTTGTTTCCTCTCCCCTTTGACAGATCTTTGCCGCTCCTTCCTCGCTTGTCCCGCTTCAAAGAATACCTGTAGAGTCAAAGCAGCATAATACCATCAAAGCATAGAGATCTACAATCATAAGCAATATAGGATCAAATATATATTGACCACACAAATGCATATATCAACTCATACATACAAGAATGTGGAGGAAAACTCAAATAACTTTATTGATAGAAAGCGTAGAAGAGAGGATCACAACCCATTGATCTGACCCAGCGTCATCTTCCCAGCATGAAAGCCCTTCTTCACCTCATGAAAATCTTATATCACCAACATTATGATGTTCCACAAAGAAACCAACAGCACTTCCTTACAAAATACAAGATTCCAGCCTCTGGATCTCTGGGATGAGGGATCCATATATAGATGTTTGCAGGTGGGTGAGTCAACTTCTGGGATTTTGATTAGTGTCCTCTCTCTAATAGTTCTCAATTCCACTTGGATATTTCATGATCTCTTACTCATCCCTGAGCGAATTCACAGAGGCAAGTGTCATGGGAGAAGTTTCTGGAAGATTCCATGATCATCCACCTTGCAAATTGTCTCTTCCATTTGTCTACTCTCGCTCATCGCACCCTACAGAAGGGCTTTCCTGTATGCATCGCACTTTTTGCATGTGGCAGGTGAGATGCATCGCACCCTTAGCACTGAGCAGTCTGAATGGTCCAATTTTGACCAATTCTGAGCAGTTTTTCATGGAGAACTTCTGGGAATGATGTAATCAGCTGACCTTGCTCCTTTAGGGTATGAAGCAACACATTTAGTGACTTAGAAGCCCTTGGTTTACAGACATATGTGATTGGGGTTGTAGTGCCCAAATATGTCTATAACAAAAGGAACATTGGATGGCAGTGAAATGGATTCTCAGATATTTGAAAGGTACCATAAACCAATCATTATGCTTTGGTGGTTCAAACATTTCTCTACAGGGATATTTTGATGCAGATATGGCAGGTGACAGAGATAACAGGAGGAGCACTACAGGATATGTATTTACTTTAGGTGGAACAATTGTCAGTTGGGTTTCAAAAATCCAAGTGTTGTTGCACTTTCAACAACAAAAGTAGAGTATGTTGCTGCTACAGAGGCTAGTAAAGAAATGATTTGGTTACAAAGGTTTATGGGTGAATTTGGTAAGGAGCATGATAAGGGCACGTTATACAGTGATAGCCAAAGTGCCATTCATCTTGCAAAGAACTCAGCATTTCATTCCAGGACTAAACACATACAGCTCAAGTACCATTTCATACGATCAGTGTTGGAAGATGGACAGTTGTAGCTGGAAAAGATACACACTAGCCAGAATCCTGCAGATATGCTAACAAAAG
>APFE031627992.1:112883-134814 GCA_000404065.3 Pinus taeda | reverse complement strand
GTTGTAAGCAGGTACATGAACAATCCAGGAAAGGAACATTGGATGGCAGTGAAATGGATTCTCAAATATTTGAAAGGTACCACAGATCAAGCATTATGCTTTGGTGGTTCAAACATTTCTCTACAGGGATATGTTGAAGCAGATATGGCAGGTTACAGAGATAATAGGAGGAGCACTACAGGATATGTATTCACTATTGGTGGAACAACTGTCAGTTGGGTTTCAAAAATCCAAAGTGTTGTTGCACTTTCAACAACAGACGCAGAGTATGTTACTGCTATAGAGGCTAGTAAAGAAATGATTTGGTTACAAAGGTTTATGGGTGAATTGGGTAAGGAGCATGATATGGGAACATTATACAGTGATAGCCAAAGTGCCATTCATCTTGCAAAGAACTCATCATTTCATTCCAATACTAAACACATACAGCTCAAGTACCATTTCATATGATCAGTGTTGGAAGATGGAGAGTTGAAGCTGGAAAAGATACACACTAGCCAGAATCCTACAGATATGCTAACAAAAGTTTTAACCAGGGAGAAACTCAGAATATGCTCAGTTTCAATTGGTCTTCAAGGATGACGATGAATATGAGAAATAGCCAGGTCCAAATAGGAGTCATTTTCCAGCAAACGAAGCAGCGGTGGAGTTGCTACAATCATTCTCCAAGTGGGAGATTGTTGTGTGTGGAGCATGATTATTTAGAGGTCTTTGTTTTAGCTGGATGTGTACCCCAGGAAGTTTCTACACCCCTCCATGCGGGGGGGTGTGGGGAGGACTTGTCCCCCTCGCGGGCGTTCTGAGCGGCTGATCCCCCCCGGCTGGGGGGTCCGGGGGCCAGCGGTCCCCCAACTGGGGTTTCGGGGGCAGTGCCCCCGAAGCTAAAAATAGATGTAAAATTTCCTTGTAAAAGTATAGTAATTTCTAGTCAATCTAGGTTGTTCATTAGGGAGATGATCTGACAATAGAACTTATGTTTAGTTTAGGGTTTTTTGCCCTAGAAGGAAACCCCTCTCTTTGTATGAGGGCATTGTATTGAGTTTGTCTAATAAATGTGTATTCTCTGAGCGAGAAACAAAGAGGTGAGACTGTGAGAGAAAACAGAGGATATTAAAGTGGATCTTTTGTAGGTTGTGTCTCTTCATTTTGCTGGATAATAGAAAGGAAGGACTAGTTGTTCGAGGTGGAGGTAGCCCAAACTGGGTGAACCACGTATATTTGTGTCTCTCTGGTTTTATGTGTTTTCTATGTTTATAATTCTGCAATATTCTATGTGTTCCATTGCTCTGTAATATATAATTTGCTAACACCTACATCTAGGTCTTTGGGCGCTATACCTCTCTATTGGCCTGTGGGGGCTAAATCCCCTTTATAACCTTCTATTCACCCTTAGTCTTATGTTGTATGAACAACCTCATGTCAGTGCTTTAGATGTTCTCTGGACCCACTCATATATATATGTTGCTGCTAAGCTAGAGCCCAGATGTCCTAATGCCCGTAACTTCTTTATAAAATGGATTTCCCACATCTTATGAGCTTACGGGTTTTTGGGCTTTTCCCACCTGTGTGGACTACTGTCAATGCCATTTATGCTCCTCTCTCTTTAAGGTTATGTGTTTCCCACTCTAAACATGTTTTTATGACACAAGCCCACCTATCGGCCCCTCTACAATGAAGACCTTCACCCATCAACCCCACTGGCAATGCCACATATGACATCATAGAACATGAACCCGAGACCCCGTGTGTTCCTAAATTCTTATGAAATGCAATTAAAAACTCTTATGGGAAATATCTATTATGGGTTCTATGATTTGAAATTTTCCCAATTGTCACTCCCTACTACTCTGAATCCTAGGTCACTTATTAATAAGTTACATGCTTATGGGTTTTTGGGCTTCTAGGCAACCTTTGTTAACTATCAGCTAGCTTCTGAGCTTTCGGGCTCTCGAGCTTCTAGGGTTCCAGGCTTCTGGGCATTTTTCATGCTACCCTAGCTCATGTTTATCCCATAATATTTCTTCCAGGCTTTCGTGCACTGCAACTTTGGCCAAGGAGATCCTAAATTTGAGTGGTAATAACTTTTGATCCAAGAGGCCATTTGTGGACTTCAACATATAGTTGGAAAGATCTTTCCAAGAAATTTCCAACTATGTCATTCCCAAGAGCATTTGAGAAAATGTCTTGATGCAAAAATGTCTCCAAATGTTGGGTCTCCCAACCATCATAGTCATCATATTATGGCTTCTACAATAAGCATGTTACTATGATGATTCTCTACAAGAGACTGTATCAACCATGGGACTCCACCTTAGCTTGATACACCATGCCAATTGTTCAACAAATCTCCCCCATGGGTATTGACATCAATGCCAACACACTTTGCTTCCACTGAGCATCCATGAAATGCCAAATGTCCAACAAGACCCTTATTTAATGTCTTATAAAAATACTCGGCAGTGCCATTTTCTTGTGGGTGATAGGAAGCGGTTTTCCTATGTTTGATCACGACGTTCTTCATTAGTGTTTGAATAGTATAATTTACAAAATGAGTCCCTCTAACACTAATTATAATGAAAGGACAGTCGAAACATGTTATTATATTTTCGTATATGAATTTGTTGCTACTTCTTTGGTACACGATTCAACTAGTTCTTCCTCCACCCACTTCGTTAGATATTCCATTGTGTTATGATGCATTTTTCTCCCATCCATATAGCTCTTTTGGGAAATGGCCCGATGAAGTTTATTTCCTAGATGTCGAAAGGTAGTGACTGAACAATTCAAATTAATGTCATGTGGTGTTTAGGTAGTGATCACTCTGATCTTTGCATAGATCACATTTTTGTACATGTAATCAAAAATCTTCAAATATTGTTGGCAACCATAACCTTGCTTGCAGTATTTTCCTAGTGGTCGTGTCACCCTAATAATTACCTCCAACTCCTCCTTTAGGTGCCTCATTGATAATATCCTTCCTATCATTTTGCAAGTCACATCTCTACAGTACCTCGTCAATTTGTATAATTGTCCATTTATCAAAGTAAATGGCACTGCTGTAATTGCAAGAATATTTTTCTTCTTTTCAGATAGTCCCACAAGTGCCTTCCTTATGCATAAAAATTCTACTATTCTAGCCAACTCTTCAAGGATCGCTTCAATTATAAATAGGTGTGTATGTGGTAGGTCATCCTCAATATCTATCGGTTCTTCTCCAAATTCTAGTGAAGATAAATGATCAGGACCAATATTCCTCTTTCCAGGCCGAATAATAACATTGAATTCAAATTCTTTAAATAATAAAAACCATCGACAAATGTGCCCTTGATGAGTTAGTTTATTAATGATGTATTTTAGTGCTTGATGATTTGTATAAAACATAAAATGGTTTGCGAGGAGGTAATGTCAAAAAAAATTCAAAGCGAAGATCATGGTTAGAGCTTCCCTTTTAGTCATGAAATAATTTATTTTGGCTTTATTGATCTTTCGAATGGCATAAGCATTAGGATGATTTGTCGACTCATCATCAGGTTCTGCCAAAACTACTTCAACTTTCCACATTTGATGCATCAACATCCACATGGAACTGCTTTAACCAATTGGGAAACTTTAGAATGGGTGATTTCACTGACTTCTTTCTTAGTAATTTAAATGACTCATCACACTCCTTTGACTAGATAAATGGAACGACTTTATTTAAAAGTTCATCTATGTGAAATGTGATATTAGAGTAGTGCCCGATGAACTGTCTGTAGTAGCCACTATGGCCAAAAAATATTTTAATTTTATTTTGATTCACAGGAGGTTTCAAGTCTTAAATCACTTTAATCTTTTCCATATCAACTTTGATTCCATCCTTTGAAACCACATGGTGTAGCAGTATTCCAATGGGTGTTGCAAAGATACACTTTTTCATACTCAATGATAAGAAAATTTGTCTGCATCTTTCCAACATTAATCTCAGCCATTGTATATGATCTTTAAGTAATGTATAGATCGTCCAATTATCAAAGTAGACTACCATTATTTTATAAATATATTCCTAGAAGGATTTGACAACAATTCATGAAAATATTTCTGGTGCATTTTTTAGTCCAAAAGGCATTACCCGATAAGAAAAAGGACTGGATTTAGTGACTAACATTGCCTTTTCTCTCTTCTTCTGCAATAGGTACTTGAGTGTACCTTGAGAAACCATTTGTAAAGGAATAAAATTTGTGATTTGTGACTTCATTTATGATTTCATCAGTGAACAAAGTAGGTAGTGGATTAGTCACTATTAATTTGTTCAACCAACAGTAATCAACACATATATGTAGTTTAGTCAGGTCATGCTTTTTCTTTGCACGCCCATGAGACTTGCCCATTTTGATGCTTCTAGTAGCTAGATGATGTCAACGGAAAAAAACCCCTCTATTTCCTTCTTCTTGTGTTGTACAACAACCCCTCATTTGGTAAAATCCTTTAGATAACAAATGGGGACCTTTTAGAAAATAATTTGATTTAAAATTCATTAAAATCTAAATAAAAATCTAAGAACCCCATTCCATAGAGAAATCAAATTTCGCACTTCGCAAAATCTTGTGTGTAATAGTTAATGTTACCATTTGAAACATCACCAATTTGCGATATGCGCAGAATCTAAGAATATTCCTTTCCGGTCAAATTATATCATACTTTTTGCATCGCAACAAAGCAACAAAACACATTATAACCGTCCTTTACATATTGTGATATGATGATGGACCTGACAAATGAATTAAATGTAATATCAAAACATGCTCGCATCCGACAAATCACAATCTCGAAAATCGCAAAATTGCAAAACTGGCAATCAAACTATTATGTGACATTGCAAATAGCTAATTTGCAAGAGAGTACAGACCCACAGACACGTCATTAAATTATATCCCACGTATTAAGGATTGTACGTTAACAAGTTTTAATGATCTGTTCCAAAAAGATCATTGGCAATAGACTACATTAATGTGAGTTAATCCGAATTTTATGCAGATATTGCTTCAAGTTATGGATATTTATGATCCCACGGCTCAAGAAATTCGATGTCTTCTGATCATTATGGATCATTTAAGTATTTTATTTTTATTAATTTGAATAAGGTTTTCATATTTGCATGTCATTATAGTTCTATTTCTCATCATCTGCACCATAATTCTCGTCTTCTTTGTGGTTATAGGAATATAACAGAAGCTTGATTACTCGGCTTGATGGTCAAGATGAATAAGGGAAAGGTTACATAGTCCATGGTTGAAGATGTACTGGAATCGTCCTTGTTATTTTTTTATACAACTTGTATACTAGAGTGTGTTTTCGGCTCCTGGTAAAATTTTTATGACCTACTCGCAAAGGAAATATAGAAGGAAGCCATGATAGATGATATTCAATCCTCATACGCTTATTATCCTGAAGTTGCATGCTCTGTTTTGCATCAGGTAGCAACTAGGCCAAAATTATTACCCTACATTGATATGGTGAAATGGGTTATTTAAAATGTGAATATTGAGTACAGAGAATTTGTGACCTCAAGGCAAGTGGTCATCAGCTCCTTTAAACCATAGGATATCAAAAGAATGTATCATTTACCTCCACCGCACAAGGTTTATGATAAAGCATTCGTCAAGAAATTTGTTGCTGAAAATGAAGAACCCTCGAAGTTATAAAGCAATGGAGGTCAAATCCTATCAAGCACGAGATGGATAGAACTAGTATGTATTTGGTAGCCTCTCTTGCTTCTCCTTATTTATACATTGTCGCAATGCTATGTAGATTATTTGGGTATGCAAACACTACCAAGTTTTCAGTTGAATGGGTGCCTCGCATTGATGCCGCTTCTAATTCTATAATAATGGATTGGGCCACAATTTTGTCAAATAACTTAGCCTACCATATCATAGAATATAGGAAGAACCATTTTGTTACTACAATAACCATTCCTCCATTTTATATGTGTGCCTACATTATGGATGATGTATGTTTCATTTTTCCTTTTCCAATTATGGGATGGAAGTGGACTCCTCGGGATCCCGCACCAATCCATGTGTATCATAAATCTCTTTGGAAATCTTGTTTCAATGAACGTTTCTATCAAATTTGTCAGGGGGTTATGCTCCCTATTCATCAGGTTGTCTTTGACAAGAAAACCCCAAGGTTATCAGAAGAAGCCAAGGCTGATATTCAACCGGTGAGATGGTTTGGAGAAGAATTATTTACATATATCAAAGTTTTTGGAAGCATCGCTCCACCACAATTACTTTCGTGGTATGTCCCTAATAAATTGTTAGCAAGAGAAATTTCTTACCAGACAGTTAGCAAGGGTATAACCAGTTCTCTCAAAGAGTATAAAACATCTCTCTAGCCCACTTTTCCACTTCGGTGTGGTGTTTACTATTTAAACAACTTCATACATACACAGGTTGAAGTCAAACATATTCACAGTTTGAATCTTATTGAGTTTTGAGAAAGGAAATATGACCATATTAAGGTCGTGTTTGATTTTACCAAGGATGTTAAAGTTAAATCATTTGTTCATGAGGATGATCATTTTGATGATCTTTTTGAAGCAGCTGAACAATTTTCACAAGTACAAATTTTAGCTTCCCTCCGACTGAATCTGACTGAATTAGCAAAATTTGAGTACAGATATCAAAGGTTAACGCATGTTCCTTTGAATCTACTTAAAATAATCCCACAAGAATCTCAGGAAGAAAGGGTTTCTACTAATGTCTCAGAAGAGGATGCAAATAAAGCATCCAAAGATGTTGAATCACAAAAAGAGTCTGTTATAGAGAAAGACATAGAAGAACATTCAAACAAGAAGAGCACAGAGAAAGGACTTGATTAGGACCAAATGCAGAAAGAATGGGGGCAGTTTGAACATATCATCAATGAACCACAAGGTGGTACGAGTCAAACACAAACTTTTCCCGAAACACCAAAATATCCCAAGAAATATTCAGAAAAAATATCTCACTACTTCAGAAGATATCGAACTTATTCCTGCTTTTCCTTCTTCATAAATTATTTTGAAAGAGGAAGAAATTCCTCCTTTAGATATTTTTTATAGTCCTAAACATCAAGCAATCATGAAGAGGCAAAGGAAAAAGAGAAAAATTGACCATGCTTCTATTAGCTTACCAGAAAACAAGCCAATGGATGTTGTCTGGAAAGATACACCTGTAGACCCATATGAAATTTTGACCAAATTATCTTAGTTTGCAGGAGCTTATGCTTCTACAACAATTGACAAAGCAGAAGAAGTAATAAATTTGATCAAAGAAAAAGAGGAAAGAATAAAGCAACTGGAAGATTAACTCACAAAAGAAAAGGTGAATACACTAGAACAAATTAAATCACATCTTGAACAAATGCAACAGAGTTTTGATAGCATAAGACTTCAAATCCAGGCAGAATTAAATGCCAAAGACACTGAAATCGCACAGCGGCGATTTACTACAGATCAAATAAAGGATTTCCCAAAAGTTGATCAATTCATCAAAGAATCTTTAAAAATAAGTGTGTTTCTATCAAAGCAACAATCAATCTTTTGTAAGAAATTAGTAGAGATTAGTCCATTATAACAAGAAGTTGATGCATTAGTGAGTCAATTCACAAATGCTAAAATCAAATTTAAGGAAATAGATGAGAAGATTTCAAACTTGATCACATGTCAGGAAAATTCAAAGGGAAAGACATCATAATTTCCAAAGATAAAATAATCTCATAAGGACATTCTCTTCATTGATTGATAAATCCAAATAAAAAAGGCTGAAAGGGAAATTTCTAGTGCAAGTGAAACATCAAATAATATGATAGAAATTATTAATGATAATCTTTCGTATGCAGGTTTTATTCAAAAATGTTCACCAAGAAATCTACTCGAGATCGATGATTTGCAATCTAGTTAGCACGAAAGTCTTGCGGAAAAAGAACAACAAATTAGACAGTTTTTTTAGTCAATTTAATGTTCTTAAATTGTAAGCATAAATTATCAACCAGGGCAGGTAGATTGATGAAGTGCAAGTGCACTGTATATGCTAGAAGTTATTTATGTCGTTAAGGTGTTTGAGTTATGGCTAATGTCTAAATATCGAATCAATATGTAGATGATGTTACTCTCTATATTAGATTATTATCCTTGAGATTTGTTAGCTGGTTATTCTAAAATTAATCTTAATTAAATCAAACTTGTGGGATGGATGAATAGTGATCATAACTCTACTCTGTTAGGTTGTTTTTTATTATGTCTGGATTTTTGTTATGAAACGGCCAAACTAGACTAACTATGAAAGCATAAAATGATATAAAGGAGATATTTATTGAATTGGGAAATGAAACATACTTGAATTCAGTTGCTAAGAAAAGACTGTCACTCCTAACTGTTGCAACTTCACTCAATGCAAAAGTAAAAATAAGAACAACATTGATAAGCTATGAAATAACCAAACTATGAAATGAAATGACTGAGTTATAATAGGTAGAAAGCAAATGAAATGATCAACTTATGCTAGGTATAAACCAAATGAAGTGATCAAGTTATGCTAG
Source organism: Pinus taeda (assembly GCA_000404065.3). NCBI lineage: Eukaryota > Viridiplantae > Streptophyta > Pinopsida > Pinales > Pinaceae > Pinus > Pinus taeda. The sequence continues at coordinate 126,252 of APFE031627992.1, read as the reverse complement.
GTATAAAGCAAATGAAATTGCTGATGCAGATGTCAATTTAATCACAAACTCCATTGGACTGCATACTAAAACATAAAACAGAGCATCCATAATTTAATTCTAACAAGCCAAAGAAAATCTATTTGCAATGAGTCAAAGACCTGATTTGCACGTAGGGGGCCTCCATGAGGTAGTTAGCAACTTTAATCAGTGCAACATGAAATGTATGAACCAAGATTTCTAAATTGGAAAATAGTTTTAAGAGGATGCCTTCAAAATTACATACAGTGGCACACCCCAAAACACAGAGTGGCCCACCCCAAAACACAGAGTGGCCATTGTTCTTATAACGTTTTCTTAATTAAAATCACGAGAAATTCAAGCCTAAGTATCTTCATTGAAATCCTTATCAAACCAAATCATATCGCTTAATCATCAATTTTCTATTTGGAAAAGCAAATCAATAATATTTCGTGAAACTCGAACTATGTTCCGGCACAATATCTTGTAGTTGACTGTCATGGTTGACCACGTTGAAGTGTGATTTTCTTGATGGATTGGTTCGAGTAAACAGGAAGAAATCCATGAGAGGATCATTCTTCATCTACCCATATACTCCTTTGTTGAGTTGGCGCACTCGAACCCTGTCAACAACGGAAGTAGTTGCCAATCTGTGGATTAGCTGCAAAATCAGGTCAATTCCGTAGCTGAATGAAAACTTTAATAAAACAATTAGGTATATGGACAAAATCTGAAAAAGAGGACATGTAAGTTCTTACCTTAACAAAACCTCATATTTATTGCATTTATTTAGATGATAGGGATAGGAAAAAGGAGGAAATATGAGTAAAAAGGGTGGCAAGGTAAAGCAGTTCTTGGACTCTACAATCCCCCACACTGGAGGTTTTGTATGTCTTCATACAACTCAAAATTTTCATTCTCCTATACATTCTTTCTACCATATTCAATATTCACTTTCTTCTTCTTTTTGGTAGCCATTGCCATTCTTGGTTCCTTCATGAGGATATTATACTTTAGGTTGATGATTTCACTTTGCATTGCCCTGTTTTCTTTCTTCAACTTCTTGTTCTTTTTGTACCATAGACTTAAATGAATAATAATGTTGTCACTTTTGGCAATTTGAATTCCATTATGTGCCTTTCAATGTCTTATTTTCATTTTTGAGGTTTTTTTTTAATGTCTTGAGCTCAAATTTCTCTTGCTTTAAAACATTAGATGTTGAAGGTTCTTGTGTCTCTTTAAACTGATTACTTCCTTCTCCTCGACTTTGGATTGACCCTTTAGTTATTGCTTCCTTTCTCTCTAATGATTCTATGTAATCATAAATTTCTTGTTGAATAGGATCAACACCTGGACTGTGTACTGGACTTCTTGGAGGTGAACTGAACGGGGGTGATGACACCCTTGGTGATAGTCTCAATGATTCTCCTGGAGAGTCATTGAGATCTTCAGTTTGCTCTTTTGACTCAAGATCGATATATTCTGCAACTCCTAAAACTACTTTTTGTACTATGTTCAATCTGGTACTTCTTCTTAAACCTGTAGTTGGAAATTGTTGAGTTTTCTTCTTTTTAGCTTTTGGATTTTCTTTCTAAGGAAGGATCTTGGTTTGGGATAAAATTCATGTTTTATTGTCCACTTTCTTTCTTCTAACATTCCCTTTTTTCATTTTCTACAAAATATCTACAATGGGTAGTTCATCCTCTGATAATTCTTGTTGGGACTAGGGTTCATGTTCTTTTATTGTTTCCATTTTTCTCTTCTTTCCTCTGAGGGTTTTACTACCACTTTATTGTTCAAGAATTTTCTCTTCAAAATGATTTCTTACTAGAAATTTTTCCCAATTGTCACTTATACTCTGAAGGTGAAACTCAATCAAGATTTTTATCAATCCATGATGGTACATTGTATTGTCTATAGACCGAATTTTCTTTTGAGCATTCATTGACATTTTCTTAAGGCTATGCAAGAGGAAGTATGGGAGATTCATTTTATGTTCTTCAAGGATTTATCATTATCCTAATGTGGTAGAAAAGCTTCCATCCAAATTGAACTTCGCAAGTAATAAATTTCTGAAGTACAAGGAGAAAATTTCTCCATTTACTCTTAAGGGTTGAACTAGGAATACCTTTCTAAAGATGGTAGTCTCCATGTTTGGATTTTTCAATAATACTTTCCAGTCTTCCCCTTTGATTCCTCTATTTTTGAACCACTTTTCTCCACTTCTAGGCAATTCGATAGCTTCAGCAATTGGGGACTCTGTTATGGCAAACTTGACGTCACCTATTTCAACCTCTGTTCCATCAAAAGAACGTGTGAAAGTCTTTGTCACCTCCTTGTGGAAACCATCAAATTTTTTCTATGAATTTTAATCATTGTTTCTGCAATTTTTCCCTGGTCTGAGGGTATCCTTCCAAGAACTTATTTCCTATTGATTATGTTCGGACAATAAAGCCCATGGTGAAAGATGCTTTGTCTTAAGAGTTGTTTACTTGGCAGGGAAGAATGGTGTTTAGGGTTTCATTCTGTGATGGAGAGAGATGGAGAGGCTGTATGAATTTGGAAAAATGAGAAAATGAGTGAATTATAATGAAGGCTTGTGAAAATGATTTAGTTGTGGGGATGCATTCAATTCAATGATTTGGTGATTAAATTGATGGATTCAAAATGAGGACGAGAAGGGAATTAAAAATGGTGGACTATAATGGATTTGACAAGTGGATATCACCCATGATTTGCAATGATTTCATTTTATTTCAGTAATGCTATGTCCACATAATTCATATATGAAATATATTAACCCTTATTGTAAAATTAAAGTATTACATACCTTCAACTGATTTTCTAACCTTTATTTGTCCTTTGATATCTTCTGTAGGTACTTTGCACTTAAAAGGATTCATTTATTCTTGAACTTGAGCCACCAAGTGTCCCTATCAAATTCGCTATAGAAATCTTATTAGAGATGCAAAAACTTGTCTGAGTTGTAGAAAGTCACTAATTTTGCAGCTGAGATATTTTTTTTCTTTTAAAAGAAAGGGATACTTAGGAAAAAGGAATATATATTTTTTTTAAGGAAGAAATGGTAAAGAGAGAAAATTTAATGTGCCAAAAAGAGTTGGTTTTCACTTTAAATTTTCTATATAAGCATGCCAATAACATGTTGGTTTTCATGTTTATAAGTATTTTATTTTTTATTTTTTTTGGAGAAAAATAAAATTCCTAAGGTGGAAAAGAAGAATTCCTCTCAACAATCTTCAATTCTGAATTGTCTTGGAAAATTTTGACAGATTCTTCTTTTGTCAATGGCTTCTAATAAAGTCTAAGTGGATGTTCATTCACTAAAAGAGGAATTTTCTCTTCATCAATAGTCCTTATTCTAACTACACCATTGTTAAAGACATTTTCAGCTTCATAAGGTCCAAGCCAGTGAGTTTGGAATTTTACTTGGAAATTTTGAACTTTGAGTCGAAGAGTAATGCCCAATATCCTGGATGAAATTTCCTTTATTTAATGTACTTATCATTCCATCTTGATCTTTTTTGTTGAACTAGGGTGATCTTCTGGAGGGCTTCTTGTCTTATTCCATCAAGTTCATTGAGTTGTGCCATCCTTTGCTTTTGTGCTTCTGATAAGTCAAGATCCAACTGGACTGTCGTTTTATAGGTCTGGATCTGGAACTCTATTGGAAGTAAGACTTGCTTCCCATAAAAAAGCTCATAGGGAGAATGTCATGTAGTACTTCTCCATGTAGTTCTATAAGCCCACAAAGCTTCTGGAAGCTTTTCTACCCAGTCCTTCCTATGTAAGTGTACAGTCTTGGTAATAATTTCTTCAATCACCTTATTTGTAGACTCAACTTGTCCATTAGCTTATGGATGGTATGGAGTGGATTTCTGATGCTTGATTTTGTACTATTCCATAAGTTTCTACACTAATATGGATGTAAATTGTGTCCCTTGATCTATTACAATTTCTCTTGGAACACCAAAACAAGCAAAAATATCCTAAAAAAGAAATGAAACTATAACATTTTCAGTAGCAAAAGAAAGTGCTTTAGCTTCTACCCATTTAGTGACATAATTAGTACATACCAAGATATACCTTTTTTTCTTTGAAGGTGGATTGATTGGACCAACAAAATCTAGTGCCCATTTTTCAAATGGTTCAATGAGTACCTACAGTTGTAATGGCATTTCATTTGAAAGAGTAGGTTTTCCCATTCTCTGACAATTGTCACATCTTCTAACATATTCCTTGGTATCCTTGAAAATGGAAGGCCAGTAATATCCTAAAAATAGGACCTTATAAGCAGTTCTTTTGTGAGAAAAATGTCATCCATGTGATTCATCATGGCATGCTTTAAGTATTTCTAGTATTTCATCTTCTCAAACACATCTTCTGATGATGAGATCTAGTCCTGTTTTGTATAATTCTTCTTTTATCCATGAATAAGATGTGATATTGTGAACTATCCTCCTCTTTTCTCTTGGAGACAAATGAAATGGTATCTTCCCTATAGCTAAATAGTTAGCAATATCTTCATACCAAGGTGATTTAGTAGATACTACAAAAAGATATTCATCAGGAAATTTATCCTCCATTGGTTGATCATTATTATCATTCTGAATTCTAGATAAAAAGTCAGAAATTGTATTTTGTTTTCTGGGTCTATCTAGAATGGCGATGTTGAATTCTTGTAACAATAAAAGTCATCTTGTTATTATTCCATTAGTGATTGGTTTATGCATGAGGTATCTAATGGCATAATGGTCTATGTGAATGAAAGTTTCATAGCCAGTTATATAATGTCTGAATTTGTTAATGGCATGAGCTACAGCTAAGAACTCCTTCTCAGTCACAGTATAATTTAGCTTGGTTGGCGTTAAGTTTTTACTGGTGTAATAGATTACATAAGGAGTAAGGTATTTTTTCCCTAACACAGCTCCTAAGGTTGTATCTGAAGCATCAGTTGATATATGGAAAGGCAATCTCCAATTAGGTCCTTTTAAGATAGGTGCTTCAAAAAATTTATTTTTTAAAGTTTCAAAGGTAGCTTGACAATCAGAATTCCAACTGAATTCACAGTCTTTGGTAAGTAGTTTAAAAAGTGTAGATGCAATTTTATGAAGGTTTCTATAAATCTTCTATAATATACTGTAAAACCAAGAAAATTCCTAACATCTCATTGATAATTTGGCACTGATAGTTTAGAAATGACCTCAACTTTAGATGAGTCTACCTTAATTCCATCTCTTGAAATATGGTGACCTAAAATAATCCCTTCATTAAACATCATAAAACATTTCTCATGACGTAATGAAAGATTTGTTTCTTTACATCTTATTAAAACTTTTTCTAAATTTCCAAGTGCTTCGTTAAAAGAATCTCCATAAACTATGAAATCATCCATATACACTTCCACACAATCATGAATAAGATCAAAGAAAATTCTGAGGACTGCTCTTTGGAATGTTGTTGGAGATTGCATAATTCAAAGGGAAGTACTCGGTAAGCATAAGTTCCCCATGGACAGGTAAATCTGGTTTTATCTTAATCTTTAGGTGCTACCTAAATCTGATTATATCCACTAAAACCGTCCAAAAATGAAAAATACTTTTTCCCTGCCAATGTGTCCAAGACTTGATCTATGAATGGAAGTGGAAAGTAGTCTTTTAATGTTGCTTTATTCAATTCCCTATAATCGATACATACTCTCCATTTCCCATTTTCCTTGGGAACGATTACTAGGGGTGAAACCCACTAATTGTCTAATATTGGATAGATGAAATTTACTTTTAGCAGTTTTTGTAATTCCTCTTTAAAAAAAAATTTTAAATTTGGGTTCATTCTTTGTTGTGGCTGTCTAGCTGGTCTTGCACTTTGTTCAATGTAGATATGATGTATGCAAGTTTTAGGATCAATTCCTCTCATATTAGTGTATTCCCATGGATAACCAGAAGAATATCTTTATAACACTTCTACTAGTTGATTCTTTTGTAATTCTTACAAGTTTTTATTAATATTCAAAGTTTTACTTGGAAAAAATTCTATTGAAGAATTCCCAAATTTCTCCATAAAGAGCAATGATACTTGTCTAGATGAGAGATATTTATTTCAACTATGGTCATAATGTGAGGAAGATTAATTATTTTCCAGTAGATTTAAAATTTGGTCCTCCTCTCTTACTTGTTCAATAGTGAAAATAGGTTGTATATCATCTTCATTATCTATCCATTCCTCATTCTCTATTTCTATTGTTGTTTTTGCAAGTGGGTATAATGTAAATTTATTTATATAATTTCCATCTGAGATAAACATGTCACCTGATCTACAACCGATGAAGCATCAGTTGTAACTAACTAAGTTCTTCCTAGGATTAATGGATGTCCTCCTAGATTATTCTTCAGCGTTAAGACCATGAAATCAATAGGATATTCCCAAGAATCTAAGGATACACAAACATCTTCCAACACACCATCAGGTTTAATTACAGACCTATCTTCTAATTGTAATAGTGTTGGTGTGTATTGAAGGTTAGGAAGCCTAAGTGAATCCATAACTTGTCTGCTCATTATGTTTATGGTTGCTCCTAGATCAATTAGTGCGTTTGGAATTTCAATTCCATTTATGTGGATTTTCACAATGGGGCTCCCTAGATCTAGATATTTTTTTATTGTTGTTTTCCCCATAATGATGTCTGCAATTTTCCTGACTAATTGAATTATTTTTATATCTTTCATTTTTCTTCTTGATCTTTGAGTACTTAATTCCTTAATTGCTTTTGCAAAGATCGGTACTTCTTTTATGGCTTGCAATAAAGGAATTTTTATACAGGCATTTCTTAATTCATCCATCATATTATAATCAGGCAATGTGATCTATTTTTCTACCCCATCAGTTTTCAACCATTCAGGAAAAGGTGGTCTAATGGATATTGAGGGTTGTTCTATCACAGGAGTATTTATTGGAACATTTTCTGTTTGATTATTCTCTTTCTGAGGGAGAGATATTTCTCCCTCTTCAGATTGATTTTTTACATTTTTGAAGATTTGTCCTTGCTTCCTAAATAACAATAGGGGCTTTTCTTTGAAATACCCTTCCAGATCTTATTGAACATTATTTAGATCTAGTGGATTTATTACATAGATTTGAGGATTTTGCCCTTCCATATTGTAAACAGGTTGTTGTTGTGACATCTTATTATTGGGATTCGGAAGTGGTTAAGCGGGTAATTGATTTGATTTTTGTGCAAATGGTAGGGAGAGTTGTGAATTTTGATTCTGAACTTGGACTTGAGGTAATTGATTGGCTTGAGGAATTTTGTTAGATTGGGATGGGAATTGTGGTGGAAAATTGGGATAGGATGGTGAATGTTGTGGGTATTGAGCATAATCCCCATAAGGATTTTGCCATCCTTGATTCCAAGATTGTGATTGTGGCTAAGCCCAAGACTGCCAAGATGGGTTCCAATTATTTTTTGAAGACTAAGAAAATTGTTGTGATCTAAAGCCTTGTGGTTGATTTTTTTGAGAGTTCTGCCATGGTCTCTTGGCAATAAAGTAAAGGGGGTCTACTTGTTCTAGTATCCCTTCATCATTAAATACATCCTTGAGACCTGGTAAAGAAGGAAACTCCTTAGTATCTTGGTAATCTGCACATATGGCACAAGTTTCTATAGTTTTTTAGTCTAAAATACATTATCTTAGGGCATGCTTCTTTCGACATCTAGGACAAAAAATGGATAATGTAACATTTTCAGATTTTTGCTTGTTATGTATTTTAAGGGTGTCTATTTGTTCACTTAAACCCCCTAAAATATCTATCTTGAAAGTATCAAGCAAGCTTCCTAATTCTGCCCTACTAGCTATCCCAGCTGCAGATTTATTAATTCTTGATAAGAGAGGGTCTCTAGGACTTTTTCCAACTCGTGCTTTACCCTTTGAGATATATACACATAAATCACATATATCTGCAAATGGCAATTGAGAAATATCTCCTTTTCATGTTAAGTTAAGGAGATCGATCCATTCATCTTTGATAGCTTTAAGTAGGAGGGCTTTCAAAGTTTCCTCATCCAAATTATCCATTTTTTCTGTTTTAATATTATAGACAACCTCTCTACTAAGTCTTCAAGATTTTCATCTTCCTTTTGTGTCATTTTGAAGACTTCACCTTTAATGTTATGAGGCATATGGCAATCTCTATATTTCTCTAAGAAAGCTTCTTTCATTTGTGCTCGTGTTCTTATAGAATTCATCCCTAAACTCATGAACCATTTTAATGTTGAATCCTTTAAGGTAGCAGGGAATAATTTCAGTTTTTGAGCATCATGCAAATAATCATATGATCTACATAATACTTCGAATTCGAAGAGAAATGTCTCTGGGTCTTCACTTCTTTTTCCATGGAAATTAGGAAGAATAGAAGATGAAATATTTTTCATTGTAAGGGTTGTACCTTTATCAAAAATAGGAAATCCAAAATGATCTTGATTTCCTCTACCTCTACTCCCTTCTCTATTTCTATCTCCACTTCCTCCTCTACCTCTACCTCCTCCAATCCTATTTTCCTCACCATGACATTGTGTACCTCACCTGCCCTTCTTCATCCATGACACATTCCTTAGAACTAATGTAAGGTTCTTCTAATTATTTTGGTTCCTCTATCAATGGGTAGCCAAAATAAGTTTCTTATTCCTCTTATTCAATAGGAATTTCTAATTCTTCTCCTAGAATTCGTTCACCAGTGGAAGGTATAAAATCTACTCCTGTAATTGGGGATGTAGGATTTTCTTCAATTATAGCTTCAGTAGATGAAGTAGGTGAAGTTCTAGATTGGATTTCTGATCTTGAGACTTCCGAAAGTCTTTGTCGACCTGTAAATGGAATTCAGGTTTGAGTAGGTGGTGTGGAATTTCAAAGTTGTGGTGAAGTGAGTGGATTTGTGGGAATTAAGCTTCTTCCTCGTCCTACAAATCCACCTCTAGAGTCCCTATCCCTACGCATATCATGTTTCAAATTGATGATTTTTCTTTTTCTTTTTAACTTCTATTTGTACTTCCCCACCAACGACACCAAAATGTTTATTCAATTTAATGTTCTTAAATTGTAAGCATAAATTATCGACCGGGGCAGGTAGACTGATGAAGTACAAGTGCATTGTATATGCTACAAGTTATATATGTCGTTAAGGTGTTTAATTTATGGTTAATGTCTAAATCTAGAATCATTATGGAGATCATGTTACTATCTATATTAGAGTATTATCCTTGAGATTTGTTAGCTAGTTATTCTAAAATTAATCTTAATTAAATCAAACTTATGGGATTGATGAATAGTGATCCTAACTCTACTCTGTTAGACTGTTTTTTATTATGTTTGGATTTTTTTTATGCTGCAACCAAACTAGACTAACTATGAAAGCATAAAATGATATAAAGGAGATCTTTATTGAATTGGGAAATGAAAGATACTTGAATTCAGTTGCTAATAAAATATTGTCACTCCTAATTGTTGCAACTTCACTCAATGCAAAAGTAAAAACAAGAACGATATTGATAAGCTATGAAATAACCAAACTGTGAAAGGAAATCACTGAATTATACTAGGTAGAAAGAAAATGAAATGATCAAGTTATGCTAGGTATAAAGAAAATGAAGTGATCAAGTTATGCTAGGTATACATAAAATGAAATTATTGATGCAGAAGTCAATTTAATCGCGCACTCCATTGGGCTGCATCCTAAAACATAAAACAGATCATCCATAATTTAATTCTAAGAAGTCAAAGACATGATCTACACACAGGGGCCCTCCACGAGGCAGTAAACAAATTTAATCAGTGCAACATGAAATGTATGAACCAAGATTTATAAAATGGAAAATAGTTTTAACAGGATGCCTTCAAAATTACATACAGCGGCGCGCCCCAAAACACAGAGTGGCCATTTTTCTTAAAACCTTTTCTTAATTAACAGCACGAGAAATTCAAGCCTAAGTATCTTCATTACAATCCTTATCAAACCAAATCATATCGTTTAATCATCAATTTTCTATTTGGAAAAGGAAATCAATAATATTTTGCGAAACTCGGACTCTCAAGGCAAGTATGCCAATGAGATACTCAGGCGATTCCACATGGAGAAGTGCAAGCCCGTGCAGACTCCTCTCGCTAGTAACTAGAGGAAGGAGGATGCTACTTCAGGTGAAGTAGTAGCTGCTACTATTTATCGGCAGCTTGTGGGTTCATTGATGTATCTAGTGAACACACAACCAGTTTTGTGCTTTGCGGTGAACTAGCTAAGTCAAGCTATGGTTTAGCCTACCAAGTTGTTTTGGAAGGCAGCGAAGCATGTGCTAAGATACCTCAGAGGCACATCTCAGTATGGATTGTGGTACAGACGGACAGAGGGAGTGAAGCTTCAGGGCTTCACAGATGCATATTGGTCAGGGAGTCCATCAGACCAAAAGAGCACTTCAGGAGGAATCTTCAACCTCGGTTCAGTTGCAGTTTCTTGGTACAACAAGAAATAGAGGTCAGTTTCACTTAGCTCAGCAGAGGTTGAATACATGACTGCCAGTCAAGCAGCATGTGAGGCCATTTGGATGTGGAAGATTCTAGTCCGATTGTTTGGTCAGAGGATGGATCCAACAGTGATCTATTGCAATAATCAGAGTTGTATCAAACTCTCTAAGAATCCAGTATTTCATGACAAGTCCAAGAATATTGATATCCAGTATCATCATCTTCGAGACTGTGTAGTGAAGAGGATCATGTTGTTGTTTTATGTTTCGACCGAGGAACAGGATGCAGATATTTTGACTAAGGCATTGTCAAGATGCAAGTTCAAGTTCCACAAAGACAGGATTGGGGTGACAGATAATCCATTTCTTGTTGAGAAGGAGTGTTGAAAATAGCAATAAGAAATGCTAAAATTATCATTGCTATAAATAGCATTTCAGGATACATTCCAATTTTAGTTAGTCCCTTAACTAAAATTGAGAATTAAAATTCGAATTTGATCTTAGCATTTGTTTGAAAAATAATTAATTAATTCATCCTGAGTTAATTAGTTGGAGAAAATCAAACATGAAGTCTATGTGGAGACATGCAACAATTATCCCTTTGATTGAGGAAGTTATCCATCAATTAAGGAGATACGGTTGAGTTGTAATTTTGAGTTGTAATTAGTTAGCTCAGTTAACTGAGCTAAGTCCAATTAGATTAGGTCCAACAGTTGGAGGAACTAATTGTGAGTTCAGTTAGTTAATGCATGCATGCATATAACTACTACACTTTAGATAACTGAATATTCTCTCATAAATAACTCATGCATGTCAGTTCAGTCAAAGATCCAGTTAAGATCAAATGATGGGACAGTGTACTATCAGTTGCAGCAATATTCCCATGAGGATATCTCTTGCATGCGGAAGGAATTCATACCTTGGTGGATTGCGTAGTTAGATTAGAGGTTAGTGAGTGAGTGTGAGGTAATTTCACACAGGTGGCAGCTTCTGGACCTCAAGAGAAACTACACAAGGAAATAGGAGGCTTGGAGGATTGAAGGAAGGCATATGTTGTGTCTATTCAATCTGTGACCTGTGTTGAGGGATTGTACTGAGAGTTGGATAGCTTTTGAGCTAAAGCTTTGTGTAATCTTTGATATGTTTTCCACTTGTTTGATATATAGGTAGAGGGGTTTTTAGCTAAGGCTTTCCCCAGGTTATTCTTCTGTGTTCATGTGTGATTGAATTCTCATTCTTTGTTATATGTGTTCTTAATTGATCGTGCTCAAATTGATAAAGCTTCTGCAAGTTTTGTTTGTAGAAGTAGATCTAGTATATTTCTTTAGTACATTGCATTATCAGGTTATCTACAGTGGGAAATTCTACAACTCTACTTGTGACAAATGAGTACATTAAAAAGTTGATCTGCAAAAGCCCCCCAACTTTATTTTTAAACTAAGTAAAGACTAATATAGACAAATGAATTTTTATCTTTAAGAGGATATCAAATGAACTGTAATTAGGTGAGTTTGTTTTTATTATTCATAGAAATGTTACTTATCTTAAATTTCATGCAATTTCTATTTCCTGAACTATCTTTACTTTGAAAGTTTTACAAATTTCAAAATTGTCAGAGATAACTTGTTCTTTCAGTGAATCGCCAATTGTTGTGTTGTAGAACAACCCCCCATTTGGTAAAATCCTTTAGATAACAAATGGGGACCTGTTATCACCTAGAACTGCAGTCACATGTACATAATTGTTGTCCAAAAAATTTCATTGTCAAAAATGGGTGTCAAATGGTTGTTGTCCTATGTTTGTTACTTAGGGATCATGTTTTAGAAAGATATTGATGTGAATCATTTTCAAATACCGTTAGTCATCCTCCATCATGATTGTATAAGGCATGTCTTATCTTGTTTACATCACTGGTCCTTTTCGCATTTCCACAGCGCAGTTTTATTGGCTGATTTTGCAGCGCAATGATGTTTTATCTTTTTCGCAGCGTGTCAGTAACCAGCCATTTCGTAGCGCATTTTGCTAATTTATAACTATCTGCGCTACGAAATCGCGGATTCAGGGATTTTGCAGCGCGGTCTGGGGGGATGAGTCATTGTGTCCGTTCGTTTATTGTCAGTTGGCGTCCTTTCCAAGCAATTATGAGCCATCATTCCACCAATAGGTTCATAGCCACGCACATAAAAATCATTCAAACGGTTTTGTAATGCAGGGTAGTGTTATGATGTTTGTTAATGATGCATGAACTGACCCGCTTGTATGATAAGACTGTTAAATTGCAAAGGAGCTCGAGTTTCTTCTTTAAAAGAACCTGATTGCAAGCGAGTCTGCGTTCCAAAATTTGAATTTGCCATATGAGTTGAAGCTGGTGGTGTTTCTCTGTGCGAAAGATTTCAAAGCGAAATGAAGAAGAGGTAGTTGTAAAGATGCCCAGAACAGAGGTAATTGAAGTATTGACCAAAATAGTGGAGGCAGCCAAGCGTAAAGACAAGAACAAAAAGGTTATTATTACTCAAGGAGGAAATGTCATAGCTATAAAGAACCAAGCGGGAGCAACAAAAGAGGAAGCGGCCCAGGTAAAGAATGTTACTAAGGAGCGTGCAGTCAGATATGCCAACTATAGAAGAGTTGTGTTAAAAGGTAGCAAAAGCCTAGTGGGTCAAGTAGATTCAGTGTCTGATGTGTATTCATGGACGGTACCAGCCCTCAAGCAGGATAAACTCATAAGAAAGCTGAACATGAGCCTGAGATCAGAAAACAAAGCTTTAAAGAAGGAGGTTACCAGTTTGAAGAAACAGCTAGGTAAACTAGCTCACTGATTTGAAGGAAAAGGTGCCTTTCTAA
>APFE031627992.1:90419-111987 GCA_000404065.3 Pinus taeda | reverse complement strand
GAGTTAGCCCTCTTAGTGTTAATCATAATCAGTAGTTTATTTTGAGAGAGCCCTCTCAGGTTAGGGAGGCTAATCCTTAGCCAAGAGTCTGGTCTGAAATAGTTACATAGATTCTAACTGATTAGCAGCCATCAGTACATGATTTTGTGATAACAGGACCCTTTAGAAAATAATTTTATTTAAAATTCATTAAAATCTAAATAAACTAAGAACCTTGCTCCATAGAGAAATCACATTTCACATTTCACAAAATCTTGCGTGTAATAGTTAATGTTTACCATTTTAAACATCACCAATTTGCGATATGCGCAGAATCTAAGAATATTCCTTTCCGGTCAAATTATGTTAGACTTTTTGCATCGCAACAAAGCAACAAAACATATTATACCTTCCTTTATGTATTGTGATATAATGATGGACCTGACAAATGAATTAACTATAATATCAGAACATGCTCACATCTGGCAGATCACAATCTCGCAAATCACAAAATCACAAAACTAGCAATCAAGCTATTATGTGACATTGCGAATAACCAAGTTGCAAGAGAGTACAGACCCATTGACATGTCATTAAATTGTATCTCACATATTAAGGATGGTAGGTTAACAAGTTTTAATGATCTATTCCAAAAAGATCATTGGCAATAGGCTACATTAATGTGAGTTAATCAAAATCGTACGTGGATATCGTTTCAGGTTATGGATATTTATGATCTCATGGCTCAAGAAATTTGATGCCTTCTCATCATTACAGGTGCATTTAAGTGTTTCAGTTTTATTAATTTGAATAAGGTTTTTGTATTTTTTCATTATAATTCTCTTTCTCATCCTTTGAACTATCATTCTCATCTTCTTTGTGGTGACAAGAATATAACAGAAGCTTGATTACTCGACTTTATGGTCAAGATGAATAAGGGAAAGGTTACACAATCCATAGCTGAAGATGTACTAGAATCATCACCATTATTTTCTGATACAACTTGCATACCAAAGTGTGGTGTCTGCTCCTTGGAAAATGTTTATGATCTATTTGAGAAGGAAATACGAAAGGAAGCCATGATAGATGAAATTCAATCCCCAAACACTTCTTATCCTTAAGTTGCATGCTCTATTTTTCATAAGGTAGCAGCTAGGCCAAAATTATTACCCTACACCGATATGGTGAAATGGGTTATTGAAAATGTGAATATTGAGGAAAGAGAATTTGTGACCTCAAGGCAAGTGGTCATCGGCTCCTTTAAACCAGAGGATATCATAAGAATGTATCATTTACCGCCACCGTACAAGGTTTACAATAACACATTCGTCGAGAAATTTGCTACTAAAAATGAAGAACCCTCCGAAGTTATAAAGCAATGGAGGTAAAATCCAAGCAAGCACAAGATGGATAGAACTGGTATGTATTTGATAGCCTCTCTTGTTTCTCCTTATTTATACATTGCCACAATTATACGTAGATTATTTCGGTATGCAGACGCTACCAAGTTTTCAATTGAATGGGTGCCTCTCATTGATGCCGCTTTTAATTCTATAATAATGGATTGGACCACAATTTTGTCAAATAACTTAGCCTGCCATATCATAGAATATAGAAAGAACCATTTTGTTACTACAAGAACCATTCCTCCATTTTATATGTGTGCCTACGTTATGGATGCTCTATGTTTCATTTTTCCTTTTCCAATTATGGGATGGAAGTGGACTCCTCAGTATCCCACACCAATCCATGTGTATCATAAAGCTCTTTGGAAATATTGTTTCAATGAACATTTCTATCAGATTTCTCAGGGGGTTATGCTCCCTATTCATTAGGTTGTCTTTGATAAGAAAGCCCCAAGGTTATCAGAAGAAGCCAATGCTAATATTCAACCTGTGGCGAGATGGTTTGGAGAAGAATTATTTACATATATCAGAGTTTTTGGAAGCATCACTCCACCACATGTACTTCTATGGTATGTCCTTGATAAATTGTTATCCAGAGAAATTTCTCCAGACAATTAGAAAGGGTGTAACGAGTCTCTCAAAGAGCCTAAAAAAGCTCTTTAGCCCACTTTTCCACTTCGGTGTGGTTTTTATTGTTTAAACAACTTCAGACATGCACATGTTGAATTCAAACATATTCATAGTTTGATTCTTGTTGAGTTTCAAGAAAGGCAATATGACCATATTAAGGTCGTGTATGATTTTACCTTGGTTGTTAAAACTTAAGCATTTGTTCATGAGGATGATCGTTTTGATGGTCTTTTTGAAGCAGTTGAACAATTTTCACAGGTACAGAGTTTAGCTTCCCTCTGACTGAATTAGGAGAATTTAAGGAGAACAGATATCAAAGGTTAACGCATGTGCCTTTGAATCTACTTAAAATAATCCCACAAGAATCTTAGGAATAAATGGTTTCTACTAATGTCCCAAAAGAAGATGCAAATAAAGCATCCAAAGATGTTGAATCATAAAAAGAGTCTGCTATAGAGAAAGACATAGAAGAACCTTCCAACAAGAAGAGTACTGAGAAAGGACTTGAACAAGACCAAATGCAGAAAGAATGGGGGTTGTTTGAACAGATCATCAATGAACCACAGGGTGGTATGAGTCAAACACAAACTTTTCCCGAAACGCCAAAACATCCCAAGAAATCTTCAGAAAAATCTCTCACTAATTCAGAATATATTGAAGTTATTCCTTCTTTTCCTTCTTCAGAAATTGTTTTGAAAGAAGAAGAAATTCCTCCTTTAGATATTTTTTATAGTCCCAAACATCGAGCAGTCATGAAGAGACAAAGAAAAAGAGAAAAATTGACCATGTTGCTATTAGCTTGCCAGAAAATGAGCCAAAAAGTTGTCTGGAAAGATACACCTATAGACCCTGTTGGTACCATTCCATTACCCTCTTTTTCTTCTAAGAACATCATCAATTGCCTATCTTTTCCCTCCATAGACCCCTTTACATCCATCGAAATTTATTAGTTAATAGCGTTATAGTTGTTAGTTTACATTAAAGTTAATTTATGAATTTTTATGTTAGAAATTAGGAATTTTTAACAAAAAGGTTGCAGGAAGACATTACATCCTGTAAATGGTTTATCATCTAACACATGGCATGACAGGAAAGCCAAAGCAGTGGATAAGGACGAGCTCCTGAATGTACAAGCATGGACAAAAATCGATTTTACAGCAGATCAAAAGCTCCTACTTATGCGGTCAACGTTGGGTCAAACCCCAGCATTTTGGTTACAAAGGTAGTAAAAGCCATGGTTTCTAAACCGGTTTCGTTTTGTCTTTTTGGAAATCGGTTCATCATAGAATGACCGCAAATCATTCCACTGTAAAAGCAGAAACAACTGCTTCAATGAATGTGCATTCGATTCAAGATAGGAAGGCAGATAAAGACTCTGTATCGTTTTGTTTTTGGGACAAGTTATGATTACCTCTGTTTATTGTTTTGAAGAACCGAATTCATATATGTGATTGCAACTCTCAGTGTTTGAATACAATTACGATTTCACTCCAGCATTGTCTATGCGTTAATATTGTTGATTGATTGATCTCATTCTAGTACCATTAAAACGTGGACGGGCCTTGCGTGGATTGGTATACTGTGCCTTTCATTTTCATTACTTTTGAATTTACATAGAACGCATTTCCATTGCTTTTGAACGCATATTGTTTAATGTCATTTCCATAGCTCTTGAATTTACATAGAACGCATATTGTTGATGTTATTTACATGCTCATGATTTTGTCAATTCGATTACGATTTCTCACAAATAGTATTTATGGTGCTTGCTTAAAGATATCATCGTTAGATCATTGAATCAGGTCTTGTAAGAGATTTGATCCAGCGTTATGTTTTAAGGCATTTCCATAAACTCTGTTTGTTTATGTATTTAAAGTTCGGTGTGTTTTTTATTTCTTTATGAGTGATTGAGTATTAACTAGACAAAGTTTTGTGCACAGCATCCTCGTAAGGGGACTAAAATCTCAGTCTAGCTATACTTTGTATCTTTGGGACAGTTAGATAATCTAGGCAATCTGAGTGTTAAAGTGAGAGGAAACATACCTCAACCTTCTGTAAAGAAGTACTGTCGCCTATCACCACAAACACTTAGTTAGAAATCATTTATGTCTATAGATTTTAGGCACACACCTCGAAGTTTACTTACCCAGGTCGATAATAAATCTAGTCTAATCTAGCACCCTATATTGGCCACTACATTTTGGCGTCGTTGTCGGGGAGGCGTAGTTAGAGGATTTTGAAAAAAAACACCAATCAAAATATAAAAACAAAAAAAAACAAAAAAACAAAAAAAAACGAAAAAAACAACAACAACAACAACAACAAAAACAAACCAAAAACACAACATAGATTTGACTGTCACTATAGAAATCATGTTTGTTTATGCCTAGATCTAGAGATAGTAGAGGCAGATTCACAAAAACCCCCCATCCAAAAACTAACTTATCATCAAGAGCAAACTCTGTGGGAAAAACTGAACACACAACACCAGCTGGGGAAACCATCATGCAAATATTAGAGGATAAACATAAATCAGGCCAAAGACTTACACCTATTGAGAGACAAATCTTATTGGCACACGAATCTCAGAAGAAGAATCTCCCTGAATCTTCTGCAAAGAGAGAAAGTATAAAAATAACTCAACAATCTCTAGAACAACTCTTTGGGACAAGTGACACCAAACAAACAATCAAATTACCAGAAGAATCTATACAAAAGGGTGAGGAAGGAGGAGGATCAGCAAGAAGACCCACTCCTGAACAACAACACGATCAAGGAGGGGAGGAAGAATCAACTTTTAAATTTCCTATCCATGAACCAGAAGACAACACTGATGAGGAAATAAAAATGAAAAACATACCTCCTTCTGTGTTACCAAACTCTTATGGCATGGCTTCAAAAGACCCAGATTCATTCTTGTTTGAGTTTGACATTGTATGTCGAACATATGGTTACATAGATGATGCCCATAGGCTTAGACTCTTTCCAGCAACATTAAAGGCATCAGCACTAAAATGGTTCATGGGACTTGGTGAGCATGCAATCACTGATTGGGATGGCATGCGAAGAATATTTCTAAGGAAATATCAACCTTATTGTAGATCAAAGGATTCTAAAGATGATATCTTTAGGATGAATCAACAAGAGGATGAAAGCCTAGAGGAGTATTTGGAACGATTTGCTTACAATTTACAAAAATCAAAACATCGATCCATGACTCTTGATCTCATTAGAACCATATTCTTGAAGGGCATTCGAGAGGAATACTTAGATGATCTTAATTTGATGGGGAAAGGTGATATCTCCACCTTATCTTTCGAAGAAATTGTTGATCAATGTGAAAAGTATTCCAGGAGCAAAGCAAAATTGGGAAAAGAACCATATCATCCAAAGCCACAAAATCTACTTCAGCTAGTGTCACACGAGCTGAAATAGGAAACTTGTTAGAAGAATTTAGAACACATATATTAAGTACCTTAGGAAATCAAATTGACACCCTGAAAGCAATGAAAAGACAAGAAGAGGAAGATCAATTAATGGTTGTCTTTTGTCCAAAATGCTGGAAGAAACATGCTTTGAAAGACTGCCCATTAGAAAACATTCAAGTTTGCACCTTTTGTATTGAAAATCATGATTTGGAAGCTAACACAGATATTGAAAATGTGTATTTCATGGGTGCTAAGAGACCATGGCAACCAAGACCTCCACCTCCAGGTATGTTTCCAAATCAGAATTTACAATTTCTTGCACATGATCAGATGTATGCTCAGAATTCATGGAATGTACCCATGCCATGGCAGCACCAGAGTTACCCACAACAACAATGGAGACCATCCCAGCAATACTCTCAACAATATCCATCATACCCTTAACCATACCAACCATATTCAGAGCCATATCAACAATACCATCAGCCATATTCACCATATCCTCAATCATATCAGCAATATCCTCCACAGCAAGTTGTTTACCCACATGAATCCCAACCCACTCAACAAGCATTGCCTGCTCCTCCACCAATAAATCCACCACAATTACAACTTCCATCTAACCCCCAACCTCCTAGACCTACTCAAATACCTGCTCAACCTGTACCAAATCCAAATAATAGAGCAGAGAGACTAGCTTACAATGTAGATGAGGGACCCTCATATCCCATATTACCCTTGCAAAATATCAGTTTGAGGTCTTGGAAGGTACTTCACAAAGAATCACCAGCAGTTGAAAAAGAAGAAGAAAACGAAGAAAATGAAAATTAAATCCCCATTCGAAGGAAACCAAACGATGACATCAAACACAAACAGATGCAACCATTGCAACCACCACCTTTTCCAGACCGATTGGTCCAAACAAAACTTCCCATGTCTATACCACAGTTTGATGTTTTAGATGAGCTAAAGAATGTCTACATAAAAATTCCGCTACTACAAGCCATAAAAGACATTCCCATATATACTAAAGCCATCAAAGAACTGTGCCTCAAGAAGCCTACCAGGAAAAGAGTTGATCCACAAACTATTCATGTTATTGGACATTTAGCTGGCCTTATGACAAACACCATTTCAATGGAAAAGTATGTTGATCCTGGTATTCCTAGAGTCACTACAATCATTAACAACATACATATTCCAAACAACTTAATTGAACTTGGGGCCGCAATAAATGTGATGACTCTTGAAACAATGAAAACACTGCAGCTCACAAACTTGCAGCACACAACAATTGTTCTAGAATTCGCTGATAAGTCTAAAGTGATTCCTGAAGGGATTTTGGAGGACATAATTGTTTCACTAGACTCTTGGGAGTATCCAATGGACTTTTTAGTTCTTCAGCCAAAATCCAATTTAGGAGGACACCCTATCATCCTTGGTAGACCATGGTTAGCAATTGTTGATGCATTCATAGGATGTAGATCAGGTAATATGATCATTTCACGAGGAACTGAAAGAAAACAACTCACTCTTTATCCATCAGCACAATCACCAGCAGTAGCACACAATTTATGGCTTGATGATAAATACAATGATAAGGTAGAAGTTCAATCTGTTTTCAGCATCAACCAAATCTATGATTTTCAAGAACATGATAATGGTGATTTGGTAGAGTTGTTCTTCTCTCAACCTGATGTGTCCGAGGAATTGAGGAATGATCAATACCATGCTACAAATGAACTTCTAGCACAAAATTTTCAGGAAACATGCACCATTCATTCTTTGCAAACAACATTTCACAACATTTTCCCTATCCAATCCATCACAAACACACAGAGTAATACCATAGAGATTAGTCCAGGAAAAACATTGAATATTGGCACTCACCTAGACTCATCTCAAGAAGAGAAATTGATTCAACTATTGAGAAAATACCAGAAGGCATTTGCCTTGGACTACACTGATATGCATGGAATCCACCCTGAAACATGCACTCATCATATTTATAAAGATAGCAATGTTAAACCGGTGAGGCAACTGCAGAGACGAATGAATCCCATGCTTCAGGATATTGTTAGAGAAGAATTACAAAAACTGTTAAGAGTCAATTTTATCTATCCTATCTTTGACATTCACTGGGTATCCCCATTGGTCGTAGTGCCCAAGAAAAATGGTAAGTGGAGGATTTGTGTTGACTACAGACAATTGAACAAAGCCACCCTCAAAGACTATTTCCCACTACCATTTATTGACTAAGTGTTAGACACAGTAGCTGGGAAATCATCATTTCTTTTCTTGATGGTTTTAGTGGCTACAACCAAATCAGGATAGCCTTAGAGGACCAAGAAAAAACCACTTTTACTTGTCCTTGGGGCACCTATGCTTATAATGTTTTGCCATTTGGACTTTGCAATGCTCCAACTACATTTCAGAGAGCTATATTAGCTATTTTTGCTGATTTAGTTCATGATTGTGTTGAAGTTTATATGGATGATTTTTCAGTGTATGGTGATTCATTTGAGCATGCATTAACAAATCTTGAAAAAGTTTTGAAGAGATGTATTGAATCTAATTTGTCCCTAAGCAACAAAAAATGTTTTATCATGTTAAATGAAGGGATAGTATTAGGACACTATATTTCTTCTCACGGCATTAAAGTTGATCCATCAAAAATTCAGATCATTGTTGATTTGCCAATTCCGAAGACTCAAAAGGAGGTAAGAATTTTTCTTGGGTATGCAAGCTATTACAGAAGATTCATTGAGAATTTTAGTCGAATAGCTTTACCTTTGTTTAAACTTCTAACCAAAGATGCACCTTTCAACTGGAATGATAATTGTCAACAAGCATTCGAAACACTCAAAGCGAAGCTATCAACCACACCAGTCTTAAAAGGACCTAATTGGGACCTACCATTTCACATCTTTACAGATGCATCTGATACTGCAGTAGGTGCCTCACTAGGCCAAAAAGAGCATTCTTGTCATTATGCCATTTATTTCATTAGCAAAAATCTAACACCTGCAAAATTAAACTACATACTCACAGAAAAAGAAATGCTTGCAGTCATACATGCTGTGAATAAATTCCGACATTATATAGCTGGTTATGAGGTTTTTGTACATACTGACCATTCTGCCATTAAGCACTTAATGAATAAACCAATAACTAGTGGCAGAGTTACCAGATGGTTGTTATTGTTACAGGAATTTAACATCACAGTGTTGGATAGACCAAGTAAGGAGAATCAGGTGGCAGATTTTCTTTCTAGACTGCAAAATCAAGGTGAGGTTGTTTTGGTTGAAGATTCTTTCCCAGATGAAAATTTATTTGCAATTTCAGTAGTGAATCCTTGGTATGCCAATTTGGCCAATTACTTGTCCACAGGAAGAACACCACCATCTTTTACTTCAAAGGAAAAGAAGAGGCTAATCAAACAGAGTGCTCGATACTCATGGGTTAATGGCGATTTATTTTACACTGGTTATGATATGATTATTAGACGATGTGTAAGAAATGATGAAATTATTAATATTTTAAAATCTTGCCATGATGAACCGTGTGGTGGGAATTTTGCAGCTAAACGAATAGCATTCAAGATCCTTAGTCTTGGATACTACTGGCCATCTATTTTCAAGGATTCCAAGAAGTACGTGAAGAGTTGTGATAGCTGTCAAAGAATGGGTAGGCCAACAGCTACAGATGAGATGCCACTTCAGCCTTAAGTACACCTAGAGCCATTTGAAAAATGGGCTCTAGACTTCATAGGACCCATCAATCCAACTTCCAATGGTAAGAGGTACATCTTAGTATGTACCGATTATGTGAGAAAGTGGGCTGAAGCTAAAGCACTAGTCCGGGCAACTGAACAGACAGTGGTAAATTTCCTCTTTGAAAATTTTTTTGTAAGGTATGGAGTACCAAGGGAGATAGTAACAGATCAAGGTACTCAGTTTACTTCAAAGTTAGTTAAGGACATCACCGAAAAATATCAAATCAAGCACAGAAGAAGTACACCTTACCATCCACAGGCCAATGGTCAGGTGGAATCAACAAATAAAACATTGGAAGGAATTATCACTAAGACCGTAGCAATGAACAGAAAGAATTGGGAGGAGAAGCTCAAAGATGCACTCTGGGCTTATAGAATCACGTGGAAGAATACTACAGGAATTACACCATACCAATTGGTGTATGGAAAAGAGGTAATGCTTCCTATTGAGTTTCAAATACATACCTTTAAGATGGCTGCAGATTTGGGAATTGATCTTAATGAAGCACAACAAGAAAGAATTCAGCAGTTGAACCAGCTGGATGAAATGAGGCAGCAAGAAGAGGAGACAACACTCCTCATGCAAAAACAAAGGAAGCAGTGGCATGATGCACATATCAAGAAGAAACAGTTCAAAGAAGGAGATTGGGCTTTACTCTTTGACTCTAAATTCAGAGATCATAAAGCCAGGTTTACCACACATTGGATGGGCCCATATGAAATAGTTCAAGCTCATGAGAATGGATCAGTCCAGCTTATTACCATTGATGGAGAAGGTCACTCCTTTCTTGTCAACGGCCATAGGTTGAAACTCTATCACAAGCCCATCACCAAAGAGGATTTTCTTCAAACTGTATCTTAGCAAAGGGAGGTTGAGATATTGCAGCCTTCAGCTGTAGTATCTCTACCTTAGTTCATTTCATTTCCATTTTATCACTTAAAAAAAAAAACAAAAAACAAAAATAAAAATAAATAAAAATAAAAAATAATGGTTTAGATGTGAAAACCAGACTCTGGCACACTCTAACCCAGAATTCTTACTTGAAAACCAATTCTTTGGCTGGTAAGAATTCCTTGTTCTCTTTGTTTCTTGTTGATTTATCGCTTCAATAATGACTTGAGGACAAGTCAAAGCTTCAGTGGGGGAGAAGCATCAACATTTTTGTTTTTTATCTCATCTCCTCACTGCAAATTTTTAAAGAGTTTATCTCTTCATTGTAAATTCTCAAAGAAGTTTGTTTCAGCACTTGATTAGTTCAATAAAGAAGTTGTTTGTGTCTTTGTTTTAATTAGAGGGACATGTTTGTAGCACTATGCAGTGGGACCTGTTCAGAAGACCATGATACTAGCACCAACAATAGAGGGACTTGTTCAACAAACATAAAAGGGACCTGTTAGAGACTGCTACCTCAAGCCACTTCAGCAAAGCTTCAACAAAGTTCAGCAGAGATCCAAAGGTTGCTTGTCACCAAGCCTCCATCAAACATCAAAGATCAAAGAAGCTGCACACATATAGTCTTTTCCAGATTTCGAAGAGGCTGCGCAAACATTATCCAGATCTCAGAGGGACTTGTTGCATCCAAATTTATCATAGAGGGACCTGTTATGGAAAGCAAAGATTCATCACATCTAAACAAGAAATCCTATCTATGCATGCCAACTCAACCCTTGATCAACCAATAAAAGTGTAAAATATTGTTATCATTTTTATTTTTAACATTGAAATTCATAGATTACTTTAGTGTTAAATGTGATGACTGTAATTGCTTATAATCAATTTCAAAAAAATTCCCCACATATCCACCACTCTCGTCATATTTCTAATCCCTACCATTTTCCAACACTCTAGCCTATCTCCATACTTTTCCTACGATTTCTAATTCACTATCCCACCACCCTCCCAGCCTTGCTATTCACTCTCTATCAGCCATTGAAACTTACTCTCAGTCCAACATCTCCTTAGTCGACCAAGAACTAATGAACAAAGGATAGGTGGTGAACTCTCGGGAAGCCAAATGTTATATGGTTTCATGCATTGATTTGAATCGACCAACTTATGACATGATCACTCGACCAAGTCGACTCATGCAAAGCGACTATCAGTTATTTACAGCCCCAGTACTTCATACATGCTCGCGACATTCTCATGATGGTATTCACACAACCCAATACAGCTACTCCCCTGTCATTAAACTATGAATATGCTCTGTTATTATTACATTGAATTGGGTCAAGTCGGTTGTTAAATCCTATTTCATTCTCAGTTGTAGAAGTGTGTTCCACATTAGAAATTCAAAGTGTTGTGATTTTAAAAAAAGAATGGAGGTTGAGACCGCCAAGTGCTACAAGAGCAAAGCACAGTATTTGGGCTCACAAAAATTCTATCTCCGCCACAATTCAAGGCCAGTCATCTGGTCACTACTCAAGCCACTGAAGGAGCTGATTGTAAAGAACAGAGGACGCCACCAGGTCAGTTGTGTGGAGCGAAAAGCAAAGGTAACAAACTAAAATACCCTTGTCGATTAATAAGCATAAACGAAGAGGGTTAGAGCAAGAATTCTCTGTAAAATGACTAATAGAGTAGAACCAAACACATTTGATAGCTCTCAGTACCACAATGACTACATTGAAATTTTAAGAGAGAAACAGTGGCTACTCTTCTTGGAAAAGTTTAATGGAAGCAACGAGGAAGTGACTAAACAATTTGTCTTTACATTCAATGGGGAGAAGGCACTGATAGGTAATTTCTCATTTAGAGTCTCATAAGACACTATAGCATAGTCCGTAGGGATCAGCCCAGAAGGAGAGAAGTACTTCAAGACTAAACAGTTCAAAGAGAAGTCATGGACCCAGTTCATGTCCAGGTCAAGGGTTTCATCAGTTAACTGGAAGAAGGGGGTCCCAAGGAGCTAGTTGATACATCCATGGGACAAGATGGTGTATATCATCCAAAAGTTTGTTACATGCGAGGGTCGATATAGCATAGTCTATTTGTACCACATTAAACTCCTGTTACATTTAAAGGGGCAGTGCACTATTAGTTTACCATATTTCCTCTTGCAAAGCTTGACCAAGATGTCGAAGACTATCCAAAAGCAGAAAGGTAATGAGGACAAAAGTCTATATCATTTCGGGTTAATTAAGATTCTCGTTGAATTTGAAGTGCAGAGAAGGGGCAAGACATGGAAGGAGTTCTTGGTTGCCAATCAAATCAAGGATAGTGAAGATGAGCAAGAACAGCACGAGTACTCAAGATACATGCTTGACATTGATGAAGAGATTCCTTTGCATAAATCAAACGATGTCCCTCCACCTAGTAGCAGTGTGAGGACGAGGAAAATTAGACAAGAGGCTACCTAGAAAAGGGAGCAGGACAAAATTTTCACAACCTATACAAGGAGATCCAGGAGAGCACAAAAGACCCAGCCACAAGAAGATCAACCTGAATCCAATGCACATGCACCGATGGATATCACAAGCAGTGCTCACTCACAGCATGGACAAGAAGCCGAAATGGAGGTTGAGAGCAATAATAGGCAAGGAAAGGAGTCACCACCTGCAGTTAAGAAACAAAGGAGGCTGGAGAAGCAAATTGAAAGATTAAAAGAAGAACTGATGGAGACCAACATGCTGGAAAAAGTTACTAAAAAGGAGAATGAGATGTTAAAAATTCAGAGTAAGAAAACCAAGCAGAAGAGTGAAAAGCTCAAGGAGCAAATTAAAGAACTCAAGACTGAACAGGTTGACATTTGTAACTGGGCAACCAAGTGGTATACCCAAAAGAAAGCCATCAAGGAGAGATACAAGAGTTTGAAGCATGAGCTCCACATCCAGAAGGAAGCCCAGGCTAAAAAGAACGTAGATGCGTTGTTGAAGGCAGCAGAGGTTCAGGCAGGGACAGAGTATAGAGGCAGCACATCAAGCTTAGCATGAGGACATGCTAAGACATTAAGCTTGGGGGAGATGTTGGTACCATTCCATTATCCTCTTTTTCTTCTAAAACCATCATCAATTGCCTATCTTTTCCCTCCATAGACCCCTTTACATCCATCGAAATTTATTAGTTAATAGCGTTATAGTTGTTAGTTTGCATTAAAGTTAATTTATGAATTTTTATGTTAGAAATGAGGAATTTTTAACAAAAAGGTTGCAGGAAGACATTACATCTTGTAAATGGTTTATCATCTGACACATGGCATGACAGGAAAGCCAAAGTAGTGGATAAGGACGAGCTCCTGAATGTACAAGCATGGAGAAAAATCAATTTTACAGCAGATCAAAAGCTCCTACTTATGCGGTCAACACTGGGTCAAACCCCAGCCTTTTGGTTACAAAGGCAGTAAAAGCCATGGTTTCTAAACCGGTTTCCTTTTGTCTTTTTGGAAATCGGTTCATCATAGAATGACCGCAAATCATTCCACTGTAAAAGCAGAAACAGCTGCTTCAATGAATGTGCATTCGATTCAAGATAGGAAGGCAGATAAAGACTCTATATCGTTTTGTTTTCGGGACAAGTTATGATTACCTCTGTGTATTTTTTTGAAGAACCGAATTCATATATGTGATTGCAACTCTCAGTGTTTGAATACAATTACGATTTCACTCCAGAAGTGTCTATGCGTTAATATTGTCGATTGATTGAGCTCATTCCAGTGTACCATTGAAACGTGGACGGGCCTTGCGTGGATTGGTATACTGTGCCTTTCGTTTTCATTACTTTTGAATTTACATAGAACGCATTTCCATTGCTTTTGAACGCATATCATTTAATTTCATTTCCATAGCTCTTGAATTTACATAGAATGCATAATGTTGATGTTATTTCCATGCTCATGATTTTTTCAATTCGATTACGATTTCTCACAAATAGTATTTATGGTGCTTGCTTAAAGATATCATCGTTAGATCATTGAATCATGTCTTGTAAGAGATTTGATCCAGCATTATGTTTTAAGGCATTTCCATAAACTCTGTTTGTTTATGTATTTAAAGTTCGGTGTGTTTTTTATTTCTTTATGAGTGTTTTAGTATTAACTAGACAGAGTTTTGTGCACAACATCCTCGTAAGGGGACTAAAATCTTAGTCTAGTTATACTTTGTATCTTTGGGACAGTTAGATAATCTAGGCAATCTGAGTGTTAAAGTGAGAGGAAACATACCTCAACCTTCTGTAAAGAAGTACTGTCGCCTATCACCACAAACACTTAGTTAGGAATCCTTTATGTCTATAGATTTTAGGCACACGCCTCAAAGTTTACTTACCTAGGTCGATAATAAATCTAGTCTAATCTAGCACCCTAGATTGGCCACTACAGACCCAACTAAAAATTTGACCAAATTATCTCAATTTGTAGGAGCTTATGCTTCTGCGACAATTGACAAAGCAGAAGAAGTAATAAATTTGATCGAAGAAAAAGAGGAAAGAATAAAGCAATTGGAAGATCATCTCACAAAAGAAAAGGTGAATACACAAGAACATATTAAATCATATCTTGAACAAATGCAACAAAGTTTTGACAACCTAAGACTTCAAAGCCAGGCATAATTAAATGCCAAAGACACTGAAATCGCACAGTTGCGATTTACTACAGATCAAATAAAGGATTGCCCAAAAGTTGATGAATTCATCAAAGAATATTTAGAAATCAATGTGTTTCTATCAACACAACAATCAATATTTTTTAAGCAATTAGTAGAGATTAGTCCATTGTGCCAAGAAGCTAATGCATTAGTGAGTCAATTCACATATGCTAAAATCAACTTTGAGGAAATAGATGAGAAGATTTTAAACTTGATCAAATGGTAGGGAAATTCATAAGGAAAGACAACAGAATTGCCAAAGATCAAAGAATCTCACAAGGACATTCTCTTCATTGATTGGGAAATCCAAATAAAACAGGATGAAAGGGAAATTTCTAGTGCAAGTGAAACATCAAATAATATGATAGAAACTATTAATGATAATCTTTGGTATGCAGGTTTTATTCAAAAATGTTCGCCAGGAAATCTGCTCGATATCGATGATTTTCAATCTAGTTGGCACGAAAGTCTTACAGCAAAAGAAAAATGAATTAGACAATTGTTGCATTTATATTGGGAAGCTTATTGGTCATACCTGGTAAAATTGCATATTCAATTGATGGCCCTATGATGCTTAACCAATTCTATCATCCATATGTAGCCATCAATATCAGATACAGTTTATGCGAGACAAGTAAGGATAAGCATTAGACAACCTCTAGGAGTTCAAGCTATGATGTATATCTATGAGAAATGGAAGCAAATGAGGAGCCAACACCGCTCAAGATCAGATTTTTGAATTTTAGATCAATTTTATTTTTTCATTTTTGGCACTGATTCTAAGGAGAGTCATTTCACTCCTCATAATTTAGTGCTTAGCTATTTTTGTAATATTTTTTTATATTTAAACCCCTTTCATGTATTTAGAAAGGGTTCTGACAATTTTCTTTGAGACTCTTTTAAAAACATACACTTTTGTACTTTTTAAAGTTTTTCTTTAATTTTGAAGATCTAGTCCATGAAATTTTATTTGAGAAGTTTGCTAAGAATTTCACTTTAGTTTTTCTGTGATCGATCTTAGAGAAAACATGTGGATCATAGCTTTATCGTCTATTGATCAATCATTTCACATCGGGTACTTTTACCATTACATAGTGATTATTTTATAAACTGTTAATCTATTTCTTCTATATGTACATTGTTTGTCAATTATGTTTTAATACAGCCTGTTACTCATTCACTTTTGAAATATAGCTGAGTTGTCATTCTCCTTATTTTTGATAAGCAAAATTCTGTTAGATATTTGATGTGATACATTTTACAATCAACGATTTAAATTAACCATTTAATCGAAATAGTTGTTTTACGAAATTTTTATACTTCTTGTTTGAATAATCTTCATCATGATTCAAGGTAGTCATTTATCTAGATTGTACAAATATTGATTTAAGCCCAAGTAATAGTAATATATATAGATAGTTTGATTTTTCTGTTGAGACCACCCTCATCTACCAAATCAGCTTTGATAATCAAACGCGTACCCCATCCTACCATCTTTTCAATATTGGGAAATTGATCCCATAAATCCAGTCGGAGCCACCAAGCCAAACGGATAAGGGATTGTATTCAAGTCCCCAACCGGGTGGTTATCCCCCATGTTGTCGTAGCGAAATTCGAGGCTTCAACACTTCTACACGATGGGTTTATACTTATGAGAAAGCTTGTATGGTCTCTTTCTTATTGGCTTAGATCCAGGAATGAGGTTGATTTTCATCTCCCCCATTTCTTTTACAAGTCCCTTTCATTCTTTATATTCATGGGGAAATACATATTGATATTCTTTGAGCAAGTATATGAACTCCACTATTTATTTGCCCCACCAATAGTCACCAAGTCGGGTGATATTTGGTCAATCATAATTTCATATATCCACTTCTCGTATTTCACTTCCACATCCATCTAGTTGGCTATCTTCAACTCATCGAGTCATTGATCCCCGACTTTTATTTCTTGATAGGCAGGTGGAAAATATGCTTTTTCTGGTTTCTCAATTTCTTGCTTGTCAGGTTTGTACACTAACTTTATTATTTTTTGGTTTTTTGAATGATCTTTCTTCCAACAAAATCTTTGGCCAAGGATAAGTGCTTCCTCCATTTCTAGTTGGCTGGCCATTTTTTGTTCTGATGTATATGACACAAAATTACAGGTCGATGAAATATCAACTGCTGATTTTTTATTATCAGTTGGTTTCTCTTTGATAAATTCCTTTTTCCTGAAATGTGTCATTCAATTCTCGTTCCTCTAGTTTAAATTCAAAATCCTTGATGAAATTTTCTCTCAAATATTTCTATTGCAAATATTTTCCTCGGTCTTCTTCGATTTTATACCACTTGTTTGGAAAGCCATCTAAGGTATTTAGAAACATATGATGCTAGACGCTTTCATCTTTGTATCCTGTCCTACATCATTCTAGCTCATAGTTTTGGATGTGAAGAATGGGATCTTGTTCGGGGCTAATGATGGGTATATTTTCTTATATAGAAAGAATTCGCCCTCCAAAGAGTTCAATAAAATATGATGTCATTGTTGTCCACATTGGAAGACAAGATGAGTGGTGTCCCACCATCTTTCCGCTTGACCCGTAAAGGTTTTCACCAAACTTTGCATCCTTCCGTGTTCACATATAGATTTTGTTACTTGTTCGAAGTTATTAACAGGTGAGGCCCATTCATTAAAGTGAATCATATTATTGGAATGTTGCATTAAATAGTCAAAAGCAGTGACGACGTTCCTCTACAATTTTTTTCTTTAAGAATAGGCACTCCTTTAATAGAATAACAAGGTCGGTTTTCATCATTGGAATTGCTTCAATCATCCAACATTCTTTGGCTTTCAATTTCTAATTTTTGACTTTCCACTCATGCAACTCTTTGTCATAATTTTGTCCAATAGAGAGAGGTGAACTTGTAAAAATTTCACCGAAGGAATTTGTCTCCACATTATCCCAATCTTCATGTAGTACTTAGTAGAGAGAGGTGAACCTGTCAAAATTTCACCAAAGGCATTCATCTCCACATTATCCTAATCTTCATGTAGTACTTAGCACAACCTTCTCATTTTTTATTCTTCTTCGCAAACTTCTACCCATGTATTTCCTTCACATGGGTTGAAAGGAATAATAATTTTCTTGTCATTTTATTTAATATCAATTATATATTTCTCTAACGATATAGTTTCTTTTGCACTCTGTTCCCACAGTCTATCGACTAGTGCATGATATGCTGGTATTCCATCAACTAAGTCAATGACTTCAAAATCGACTGTTGTTGGGTCACCCATAATTGAATTTTTCACTTGCCTTAATGTTTTGATAGGTTAAATGAATCTTTGATTGACTTATGGATCATGATCTTCAAATTGTTTTCCTTTTGATAGTTGTCAAACATTTTTACATTTTTCCCTACTTTCATTACAATATTTTAGCATATTCAGGAGCTCTACTAGACGTCCAACTAAATGTTCTTCTTTAAGAAGTTCCAAAAGTTCTTCTAATATGATATCCTTTACCAATTTATGTGAGTCAGCTTCTTTGGAAAAGAAATCAACTTCTCTTTCCATTATGTCATTTGTACCTACATATATGGGTATCTAGTCACATTTTTTGTTGGTCAAATAACTTGTTGATTGTGACTACTATTATCTCTTCTGGTGCCCAACCTCGTAACAACATGAATATTTTTCAAATTCAATATATATATTTTTTGGAACAGTTTGGAGTATATTGATAGTTCTTTTATTCAAAACTTTTTCAATAATATTGGCGCAATATTCCAAGAAATTATCCCCTAAGCCGCACATATTGTAAAATGCAGGTCAAACTTATCTCTTAATGGGCGGTTTAGGGTTGTATGTCCATCCTACTAACAAGTAAGATATTAAAATTTTCCTTGACCTCAACCATGGCCTCAACCTTTGTTGTTGTATCCTTCTTGACCATTTCCTCATCCGCCATATGATGGAAACTCATTAAACTGATATGTGGTTTATGTATGGTAGATGATGTGAAAATTTGGCTTGTCCTTTCAATGGAGGAGACATTCTTGGGTTGAGTGTGTATTATCTTTGCAAACGACGCACCATTTAGGCTTAAAATTTTGAATATTGTTCTAACAATCTTTAGTTGTATGACTTGAAGCAATCTGACATATATCACAGTATATGTCATATTGTATCCATTGGATATCTTGATCAAAATAGTCCACATATTTACAAGTATCCTTAGTGTGTCCTTTAGTCCGACAGTTAGTGCACCATAAGTTATTATTTTGAAGTGTCATCACCAACAACTAATTTTGTAGTTGCTCAATTTTATATTCAAGTTTTTTATCAGTTGATAAGATAGTCAACTAACCTTTGTCATCTATTTCAATATGCTGAGCCAACTTAAGATCTTCTTCACAAGATTTAAATTCATGTGTTCTTAGTGGGCCACATATATTTTCGAGGAGACCAACTACATACCATTTAACTAAAAAAATGTTTTCTATGATATATGGGATCTGAATCAACAAATATTTTAATCTTTTGTCGTATTTTCTGATTATTTCATTGGGTCGTTGTTTAATTTCTTTTAACTTGTGTGCTGCCAAATGTTTTACATTCTGAGCCTTGAAGAAAGTGAGAAAGCTAGTTTTGATTTCATCCTTTGATTTTGGTTGCTTCTCATTAAGATTCATGAACCATATCAATGCATGTTTCCTCAAGGCTGCTACAAAGTAAAACATTTGTTTATTTTCATCAGTAATATCATTTGTAGACCATATTTTCACAAATGAACTAATGTTTTTTTCGGGTATTCATCGTCCACATAAAGGGGTATGTGGTCTAATGCCATATTTATTGAATATTTTGATGTTGAAGATATTCCAATCTTTCTTGACTAGTTGTTAACAACAAGATCAACGGTAGGTCAATTTCTCTTAGGCGTACAAATTTGTTGCTTGTTGACAATATCTTCCAAGAATGAATCATCAATCTGGAACACTCTATCTATATATTTAGTAAACTAATTGTTGGGTGTGGAGCCTAATTATCTTCTTGATTGTTCAGAGATTTTTTGTTTCACACGCTTTAGATCCCTATTCCTAACGGGGTGGCAACGCCACCCATTTAATCACCGTCAGGGAGGTCTGGGGGGGCAGCAATGATCCGGATTTAAACTGGAACGCAACAAATTACAGAGATAACCATATACACAAATATGCAGTGGAAATAATACTTCATTTCATGAATGGAAAATACTGAAATATGCTTACAATCAGAAATGGAATAAACTAGCTAGGGCGATGGTAGCTTATCTCTGAGAAGAGATGTGATGGCTACATGCCTCTGAACTGTGTTACAATGAGGCTCGAAGGCCTATTTATTGTTGAGAAACAATGAAAAACCCTTCACATTCCAAAACCTAAACCTAGGAGATGAAACGCCAAACTGTGGGCCCCGTTTGGGGGTAAGTTGGTACATCAACTTCCCGGGGTCGTAACTTTAGCATATGATCTCCGTTTGACGCGTACAATAGCTCATTAGAAAGATCTATTCGAGCACTATCATTGTTGGAACGGCAACACTGGTCCATGTTCCATGTTCCATGGACCCGTGTTGCCCCTGGAATCCCAAAAAACGTCGTTTAGGGCCTCAAAACGGCTCCGGAAGTTCAGGACCCGAAAAACTGCTAAAAATAGTAAGTTGTGCTACAATTAAGGAAACTGAAAATGCTGAGAAAGACAATGGTGGGGGTCCAGGTGGACTTGGCAGGTGGCCACCAATATCCACCTGGATCATTCCTCCCCCCTTAGGAAGCAATGGTCCCCATTGCGTTGAGCTCCTCCATGAGATGAGGAAACTTCTGCTGAACCTGTTCCCTGGTGAAACACTTGCCCTGCTGAAGGAGTTGGCCTGCTTTGACAACTCGATACAGTTGGATATTCTGTTGGTGAGTGTTCTTGATCTGTGTGTCCATGATCCGATCAGTTGCAGCTTGTTCCATGCAATCTGGATTTAATTTTGTGGGTTGGAGCTGTTCGGCAATGTCGGATGTGTCTAGTAATGGTGGAAAGTATGGCCGAAGGCGGTCCACATTGAACACTGGGTGCAGGCCAAGGAATGGGGGAATGCTGAGCTCAAATGCATTGTCTCCCATAGCCTTAGTAATGGTGTAAGGACCATATCGGAGTGGTCTTAATTTCCGATAGGCTCCAGTAAGGCGTTCCTTTTGCAAATGCAACCAGACTTTGTCGCCCACCTGAAACTTGTGTGCCACCCGATGTTGATCATGTCGCTGCTTGTACTTGGCATTTGATTTCTCAAGAATGTCATGGACCTGCTGGCGAATATGTTGGATGCGCTCAATGAAGCTGGTGGCCTTATCTGTTTCGGACTGGACATGAGCTGAATTCATGTGAGTAGCTGCAAGTGGCATGGCCACATCAATGGGGCATAGTGGCTGGAATCCCAAACCCACCTGAAAAGGGCTATGGCCAGTGGAGCTGTGAAGAGCTCAGTTGTAGCTGTGCTAAACATAGGGGAGGCTCTTCTCCCATGTGCATGGATGCTTTGAGTTATACATGAGCAGAATGTGCACGATCATCCTATTTACAACCTCTGTCTGGCCATCAGTTTGAGGATAGAAGGCTGTGGACTTCGTGAGTTTGGTGTCCAGCATTGACTAGAGACTGGACCAAAATGTGCTGAGAAACCGACTATCCCAATCTAAGATGATAGACTGTGGGATCCCAAAGTGCACCCACACTCGTTCAAAGAAGAGTTTAGCA